>JAVDPK010054672.1:0-20176 GCA_034780415.1 Cichlasoma orientale
CACACACACACACACACACACACACACACACACACACACACACACACACACACACACACACACACACACACATCCCCTTGCACTGCCCTGCATCTATCTTGATGCACAAGGAAGGTGAGCGCCCCTTCAGCCATTATTCTTCATATATCAAGTCATAGCTTCTGCCGCCTCCCTGGCTATAACACCTATGCATCACTCACATGCGCGCAAACACACACACTTCTTTTATTGCTGCAGTTACTTAAAAAAGGTCATGACCTATGTAGGTTTCATTAATCATGCAACACAAACGGCTCTGATTGGAGCGCTTACATTTACGAAGGGGCGGAGACTGACCTTTAAATGTGCGGGGGGCATTTTTTGGTGCGTGAAATATAACGTGGCCACAATACAACTTAAATTAGTTCATTTTGATGTGATGCTGAAATGAGGGTTTGATGGAAAATCTAGAGAAAATAAAAAACTACGAGACTGCCAAGAATTGAATAGGGTACCTTCTTTGTTCTTGTTTCTGTATGTTTAGTTCAAACATTGTCTTGCATGACTGGATGTATTTGAACACACAACTCTCGCAATACCCATCTCATCTTTCAGCATCTCTTGTGACTGAGACTTCAATTCTCTCTTTGCTATATTAACATTTATGCATTTGGTTTGACGTCTATTCAGAGCTGTGTGTGGGTGTGTCTATATATGTGTGTCAGGGACCTTCCTCTCTTGGGAGCCAAGTTAAGGGGGAGCTCTACAGAAGATGACAGTGAATAGTAAAAGGGAAAAATGACTTTTACATTATCTACAGAGTGTGCTTCCTTGGGGGGAAGAAACAGTAAGGTTTCTAAAATGAAATCTGATTGCCGAGTGATCTATAGAAAATGCTGTGCGAAAGCTGAATTAATGAGCCTTAATGCAAACCCCACATTATACATCCGAGAGCTCATTTATAAACACAGAAAAATCAGGCTCTCAAAGATGTGTACGCCAGTTCCTTTGCAGAAGTCGGGATTTAAGCAGATATTCAAGGAGCGTGTTTGCAAGTGAAGAGAAGAACCACAATGTGTTATTGAGTCTTCTGACACAGTTCACTTCAATCCATATCAAATTACTCTAATAATTATACCCTGTCATAGGAGACACCATGGTCTAATCAGTGTTTGTTTTTGTTTCTGAGATCAGATGAAATGACAAGCAGTTAATGAAGTGTGCTGTGCTGTAAGACACAAGACAAGAAGAGGGTATTTAGCTCCTCTTTCTTACACTCTGAGCAGACCGTGACATTATCAAACCCAACAAAAATGACTGCTTTCACAAACCTACACATGCAGCACTTGTTTAGTCTTGACAGTGAGAAAGCGGCCCATGTCGACTGTGTAAAATGACAACATGCATGTGAGTTTGTAATGCTTGAGCTTTTGTATCTAAAGAAAATCATCTATATCATTTTTTGTGCTAATTTTAGCTGCAATTTCCATAAAAAAGGGTAAGAAAACATTTCAAGTCCTGAAATGCTACAAAAAAAGATGTATGCAACAAAGATGATTCTGCACAGAGAGAGTATTTAGAGTGAGGGGAGCTTGAAGGCCTGCTCTGATACCTGATTAACTGCACTTTAATGCAATTTCTGCACATGGCACACTGTTTTTTTTACCAGTTGCTTTAGCACTGTTTCTAAAATTATTTCTCCCACTGTGAGGTGCTGACAGGTCATTATGAGACCAATTCACTGGTTATACTTTATACATTATATATAATGGCTCGTATTTCCACAGCTGGGATAGGCTCTAGCCTCCCCGCAACCCTAAACTGGATAAGTGGTTTAAAAAAATAGATGGATGGTTTGTATTTCCTCCTCATTATCAGCATCAACCTGCCCAGAATGTAAGCAGCCCAACTTAATGGTCTGATCAGCTGTAATGCTCAGTTCACATATCTGCCTGCATGATATCCATTCCCAGTTCTTGAATAAGACATGAGTCTTCATGAAAATAAAAATCATAAATAATGTGATTTTTGAAAAGACAAAAATCTCGCTGCACCATCCATTACAGTCCTATACTAGTTTTCCATTGGTTCTTGCCTGTGTGCTGCTCTGAGACAGCAGTAAGCTTGCAGGGAGACGTGGAGGGATTGTGTAGCAGCGTGTAATGACTTTGGGGGTGAGGGGTGGGCTGGATCAGGTGGCGCATTATGTGGGTGGGCCACTAGCCTGCATGGGGCCTTTATCCACACACATATCCACATACACTGCAAAAACACCGGCAATACTCACAGATATATCTAATATATTGTGATGCAATGTATATTAACTGACACAGGCAGGAAGACACAAACCTAAGGCTTTTAAGCAGAGACAAATACACACACTGCCTGCTCAGAAAATCTGGCATAACACAAATATGGCTTCTTCCCTGACCTTTTCCTGACTCATCTCGACCTGATAATAACCCTTAACCATTAGCAGACTGTCCGTGTGAGTCTACTGTATGTGTGTGTGTGTGTCTGTGTGTGTGTGTGCATGCACACTTCCATCCTCAGCTGTTCAGCTCATTCAATCCTCCCCAGTGTTCAGCTGCTTGACTGAGCTGACTCAACAGAGTTTTCCCAGCTTTATCAGCCTCAGTGAGTTGGACAGTGAAATCTCTACAGGTTTTTTTTTCCTCCACAGGCTATGACTACATTTTATTTAATCATTTAATAACCAGCCTCGTTAAATAATTCTTTATGGGGTAGAAAAAAGGCACAAAGAATAATGATAAATATGCTTTTTGTCATTTTTGAGGTCACTCACAGGATATAAAGCATAAAAAAAACTGAAACTCAAGTCCTGGGGCCAGATGCACAAAATTCTGTGTAAATTCACAACTAAAACTCTGTGTATGATCAACAGCAAAGAAAAAAAAGCATACAGATTCTTTTTGTGGGCAGCACGGTGGTGGCACTGTTGCCTCACAGCAAGAAGGTCCTGTGTTTGAATTCTCCTGTGTGGGTTCTCTCCAGGTACTCCGGCTTCCTCCCACAGTCCAAAGACATGCATTTACTGTGGTTGGGTTGACTGGTGATTCTAAATTGCCCATAGGTGTGAATGTGAGTGTGAATGGTTGTCTGTCTGTCTGTGTTAGCCCTGCGACAGACTGGCGACCTGTCCAGGGTGAATTGGATAAGCGGAAGAGGATGGATGGATGGATGGATGGATGGATGGATGGATGGATGGATGGATGGAATCCTTTTTGTTTCGGATCTATACAGCCATCTGTATGCATTATCCGCTTATAAGAATCTCAATCAACACAAAATTTTACATGCTTAGAGAAGCCTAATTTCCACTTCCACTTTTAGCCACGAAATGGTCTCAGCACTCCATTTTTTTTTCATCATTTACATATGAAATAGCTTCTTGCATTTAAAGTTATTACACCTGGCAATTAAGACAACATTAAAAAAAAAAGAACAGCAATTTGCATCACCAGAGAAGTGAAGAAAAGGAAATGTGGGTTTGTTGGAGTCAGTTGTGTGATCACAAACACAAGAAGAATGAGGCTACTAAGGGCAAAAAGTAACAGAAGTGATTCAAAACAAAGAGCTGGGGGTTAAAGTGGCTAATGAGTAATTAAATCTGATAAGCAGGTTCATACAAAATCCTGTCAATGGAGTCCATTTTTCATGTGCTGCAGTGTGGTGGTCCTTTCATCTGATGCCACAGAGACGGTTAAGTCACTACATCATCCTTCCTGTACACACCCTTTTGTCTGTCTCATCCCTGTGATGGTTCTCATGGTTCAGATGAACAAAGTTATGTTAGCTGTACTTAACCTATAGAAGAGGAGTGAGCATACAGTAATTGTAACTTTTTTAAGTATCCGGTAATTTCAACATTTCAAGCAACTCAACATATATAACACACAAACTGTTTCTGGCACACAATCTGTCTGCTGGCTAATCTACAGTGGCTATATTTTCCAGAAGGGAAAAAAATGTTAATGGTAACAGTTTTACTCTCAAAGATGGAGAAACACTGAACAGTAGGTGTAGGCTAAAGTGGGTGGCTTGCAGTGTTGTGGTACAGTTTACACTGATGAACTACGTTGCATTGGTGGAGCGCAGACGGTGGTATCATTGATCATTACTGGGTTAGGTCCTGTAGGAGTAGAGACATTCCAACAGAGAGACACTCAAAGAATTCTCAACTGAAATTTATAAATTTAAAATTTAGCAACAGCAAAGATGGTAGTACATGTATAACATCGAGTGGAGAAAACTTTTAAAACCTCATTTATGCCCAAAATCAGTAAACTTCTGACACTTTTTAATCAGATTTGACTGAATATTCTGTATAAGTTTTATATTTCCCAATGATCTTTGAAACAAAGGTTAGTTTAGATAATGCTGCAAAATAATTGCAAATATAACATCTCATATGTGTTTCAGTATGGCTACTGAATAACAGAGCTTGCTTATAGAAGGTATTATCAATGATCTTTGGTAACACTTACCAAATTCTGCCTTTATTCTGGCAACGGTTTGGAAAACAGCCATAATGGCTCATATAATATGGTCCTATTGTTACCCCGTCCCCATAGGGGACTGGGTATTTTTTTTTTTTGGTGTGTTTGTCTGTTTGTTTGTTTGTTAACAATATTACAGCAAAACTACCAGTACGATTTACACGAAATGTGCATGATAGATGGCCAGTGACCCCTAGATCACCTGATTAAATTTTTTGACATAATTGTGTCCAGGTCAGAGATGAGAGGTCAAGTTCTCATGAAAATATTGTGAACACTGGACCGCTAGAGAATGATGTCACCTAGGATGTTCAAATTTACACCACAGATGCATCTACTAAAAATCTCTGACGAGTTCAAATCTCGGCACCCTTGACCTGAAGGTAAAGGTCAAAGGAATCTTATGGGCATGGACAATAGGACTTAGGTATTATCTCCTTGTAGAGTGACACGTTTGTGAGATGGACAACGTTCAAATCAGCTAAAACATCTGCCGGTGGTGGGGTTTGTTGTGCTCGGTTTAGCTCAGTTTACACGAACAATGCACACCATTCTCCACAGCTGCAGCAATTTACAGCATCCGCAACTTGCTACCAATAAGAATAATAGGAAGATGATAACGGACAAGAAGAAGATGCCTTATAAGATTTTGCACAAAATAAAATCATGTACAGTTAAATGTGTGGTAAAATGTTCATGTTAATATAGTAGGTATATTTGCAAACAAAGCATTCACATAGGACAATAAGGAATGTAAATTCTGTAAAAAATAATAACAATAACTTGTCTATTTTTTTTTTTGTGATAACATTTTGCTGCCCTTTGCATCTCCACTTCATCTTGTCTTGCTAAATGGACCAAAGTCGGATCTTTAAAAGTGTCTTTTCTTTACTCTTAGTACTGACATCATCTCATTGAATAATCTGTAGGTTTTAGACAATTAAAAAATTGGGGGGTTATGAAAATGAAACCAACAGAAAACTGTTAATTAAAGATGCACGTACACACTGCATATTATTTATCATTAATAAGCAAGAGTACACATAATTCCTCTTGGGAGTCATAAGCAAGTCTTTTGAGATGATTACTGAGAGCTTAAATTTATATATTCTGTCTGTATTTTTCTGTGTTTTTCTGTCTCCATATACACATGTGTAGTACAGAGTATCAGTGGCTGGAGATGGGAGAGAGAGCTATCAGTAATGGAGACAAATATTCCTCAAATCCCACCAGACAATGCATAATTCATTACATAGGGGTTTGAATTATATATATTGATCATCAAATATTTACAATATTTGTGTTTCTTTTTTCTTTTTTTTTGAAGGAAGGGAGGCTGGATGTAGTCTTTCTTTGCATTGGCTCCATGTAGGAGAGAAAGAAAAAAAAAGGAAATGTTGGATTTTGGTTTCACAGTTATAGCATAAAAAACAAGAACAAGTATGACTTTCCGCCTTCAACTTATGAACTTTTAAATTTCATTAATAGATGTTGCTTTGCATCAATTTTTTATGTATTTACCTGTAATTTGTACTTTATGCAATATATTATGCCTTCATGTTAATAAATGTTGCTTTACTGTCTGAGATGAATAACACTGAAACCACTGAGCAGACTGGTGGCAAACGAAAATGTAGTAATCAGATGATGAGGGTGTTACAGACAAGGGTTAAACCTTTGTAAGCTCTTAGATACATGCAGACAGACATATGCAGAAGCCTACCTAAATGTCAGACAAACACATCTGTTTGATCTCTGTGGATTTTCAGCCGAGCGATATGAGTGGGACCGGTGAACATACAGTTTTATGATATGTTTCAATCCGTCCCAGCAGGCCTAAAAATAAAGGTGCTTTGTGAAGATTCACAACATTCTTTACGATGTTCATTGTTTTGTCCATCCCTGTTGAAATTGCCCCAATGAATAGTGGATTAATTCCTCCCAAATAGATGGATTTGGTGATGATAAGAAGCAGATTAACTCTGTGTCAGTGAGAGAAGAGAGAAGGGGGGAGCGAGAGTATCGGGCGAGGTTATAATTCTTTTTAAAGGAGATTAAACCTTTATTTTGGCAAACTCTTACTCAGAAGTGATCCCTCTTACATACACACACGTGCTGTAGGGGAGTGTGATTGGGAAGTGGGCCAGATTAGAGGGATGGAGGGAAGACACCTACTGGGGAGAGAGAGGGATGGAGAAATAGCAAATAGGACAGATGTAAGGCCATAGTGGGTCAGATAACGCTTCACTGATGGAGACAGAAAGAAATCTGATCCTCTGATACTTTTTCACCCATTCTCCCTCTCTCCCGGTTTCTCTGCATGTGTCTACCTCTCTCTCTCTGTCATGGAGCCACTGAGTCTTGCAGTCATGCGTGCAGCTGTCAGCCACTTTGTAACAGGTCAGCAATACACAACCCCTCCATCACAAAGGAAATCATACTGCATATAAGGGGTGTAATGGCACACAAAATGCATGGTTTGGTGTATTCTAAAGTAGCGATTTAAAAAATAAATAAATAAAAATAATCGCGACAAGTATTGCATACTTGCAGTCAACTTAAGGAGCGAGCAGTTAAAGCTTATGGTCTAACTATTTTCAAATTTTAGCTTATTGTTGCACCGTAGATGTCGATGGCTAAACTGCAGCTTGTGCTTTGCAAGACAAATGTGGCATACATGAAGAAACATAATAGCAAGGCTCAAGCCTTGGAGGGCTGAAGGCTGCAGATTTGTGCTATACTTACTTTCTTTCAATTTTCTTGGAAGCAACCAACTAGACTAGGAGCTAGATAAGAGTCACGGTCCATGAAAAAAATGCGATAAGAGTTTCTAATAAAGGAACTTGATTAGTTATAAAGAAGAAGAAAAAAGAATCTGTCACAATTTAAAAGGAACTAGATAAGAGGCATTCATGAGTGATAAAGGGACAAGAGGATTAAAGTAGTGATAGTGGATTACTGCTGCTGTCGTGCCACTTCTCAATGCTTCACAGGTCATATGTACGTGAATAGTACAGTTATGGCCGTGAGTTTATGAATATGGAGCAGTGAGTAGGTTGCTCCTTTGTTTGTTTCCTGCCCACGTGCAGCGACACACGCGCACATTTTAATAACAGATTCACAATAACACTGTAACACTGACTAACACTTTACAGTACAGGCAGATTAAAGTTGAAAATTGTACCCTTTGGGTGCCTTTGGGAGATTGTAATCAGTTTTAATATAGACAATAAGCAAACTAATATAGGTTTTGTTGTTAGATAAACAGATTTATAAGTTGATATTTTTATGGGAATGTCAACTTTTTGGTCTGTCACTCGCTAAATACTGCATACCAACGGATTCAGTCATCTGGGGAAAAGCCTGCCTGAAAAACTTGCTTATTAATGATAAAAGGCTGCATTAGAAGAGCACTAATATAGACACAGGGTTTATCTCCTCAAACATTTCACCCAAGGAAATAGTGTACATGGGTTCAGGGCCTCTTTCAACCTCCATTGCCTCAGTAATGGCCAAAAATGAGCTAATGAGAAAATGTTGTTTTTCCTCTCTGTGGGATACCGAGAGTAAGATCATCTGATATGAAATGAAAATTCCACAACAGCCTAATATATGATATTTCAATTGTGGGACAATGTGCGGACATTAAACAGAAAAAATAAAACAGCGGGAGCAACAAAGGGTGAAGATTTCATGAGGCGAGAGTAGGATGGAATACACAAGTGATATAAAAAGGAAGGGGAAGGGAAGAAGCAGGCTGTTGTGTCAGATGGACAGGCAGATGGTCGGAGGGTGCGATTCCAATCAGCCTGGTGACAGGGGTGAATCCTAAAACACTAAATCCAAAGAAATCCGTACAATAAAAACACACACATATTCTCACTATCCTCCCAGCTAAAGGTTACAGTAAACCCTCCTCTGAGTAAAAACCAGCCCATTTGCACACTAGCTGAATAGTCTGAATGTATTTTGGATTCATTATATTCATAGAATCAACTTTGTGAATATATATCAATTCATTTAAGATGGATATTTTTGCCCCGTACCTGGTTTTAATGCTGGACTTACAAGCTAATATTTAAAAAGTAATTTGTAGCTAGAACTATGTGAAGATGCTTTTGGTTGCTACCTTATTTCCCAATATATCACCAAAGTGAATGGATCCACATATTTGATTTGGCAAGGATTTTTATGCCGGATATCCTTCCTAATGCAACCCTCCCTTTAATCCAGGCTTGGGATCTGAACTAGGAGTGCACTAGCTTGTAGCCCACTGAGGCTGGGTCTCTGTCTACTCCTGGAATCAAACCACTATCTATTGATGAAATATTGTAGACATAATAATGAAAGGTCAAACATGGCCCCTCACCCCAAAGAGCCAGTCACCTTCTTCATAACAGGTGAATGGGGAATCATATGAGCCAATCGTGTTGATGCAAAAACACAATCTCTCAGCCGAGATTCACAGCAGGAAGAAATATCTACTTGAAGTAAAGCTATAGGTAAGTGTATTATTGTTCTCTGTTGGCATGAGTAAGACAGATTGACCATGTCTGCATTCTGGTTTGAGCTAAAAACGAAAAGATTGCAGTATGTCGTAAAACTTTTCCCAGACTTGCTCAGACCATGACAGAACAAACAAATATCATCACATTATTATTATTGGGTATGTACAGTATGTCTCGTTTGGTCAGTGAGGGATGGGCGGGTTGTCAGTGTCATCGCTGAGCTGCAGCTGCTTGTTGACATCATTACCACGGGAAGGCTGAGAGCAGCTGCAAGCAGCTGCCCCAGAGACAAGCGAGAGAGGGAAACTTAGGTCATCGAACCAAACTGACCGCCCAAGTCTTTTCACCTTTCTCTGTCTCTTGTGTTTCTCGCTGTTGTTGTCACATTGTGTCCACTTTGTGTCTCTGTATAAACCACAACCTTCCCCAGAATTAGCAGACTGAAAAACAAATTCGACAACACTGGATCGCTCTCAAACACTTGAGCATTGGAAGCAGACTGCAGTCATTAATGCGGTTCAGCGACTCTAAGGTGCACCCAGCCAACAAGGATTATCTTTTTTAGTATTTTTCTCACACATGCACACATATACATGCACATCATACAACAGGCCGTATGCTAAACATACTGCACATACACACATGTCCAGAGTTGTGTAGATAACAAAAGTATATGTTTACTCCTGTTTTTATGGATGGTTGGAACATAAATCATAGTTACACAGCCATATTGAGGGGATGCACTCTTTTGTGGAAATAAATAAATAAATAAATAAATAAATAATCTATATTTTTTATCATTACATTTTAGTGTGAAGACTTGGTGTATCATATTGATGTAAAATCAGGGTTAGAATATGTCTCCAGGAAATTCATGCAAGTCAGTAAAATATCCTCTGAAGTGCCAGAAACATGAGTGTGTGTGTATATGAAAGCAGTCTGGCCAAGACCACAAACCAACAGGAAGCTATACTGCTGGTGCAGACGGACACATGCAGACACATACACCTTCCTCCATCTGTCTACCCAATCGGGTCAATCATAACTTCATTCATGCAGAGAAAAAGAGAGACCGGATCAGGTCTCCCGCTGCGACTAAAAACACATTCGCTCATCATGTGAACAGAGCTGTTCTGGACCAGATTACACTGGACTGAATGGGATTATAATGAACTGAACTGGATCATGTGAGTCTCAAACTGATTATACCGAATTAGTGGATTATTTGGAACTGGATTATACTGGATAGACTAAGACTGTAGCAGAAGAAGTAGGAATACATGGCAGTGAATTAAAGGCAAAATCAGATTATACTAAATTGAACCCAATCTCACCGCACTGGAATAAATCAGGATTTCCATCAGTGTAATGCAAGCTCAGCTCAAGTTTACCCAGATGTTTTGCTTATGTTTTGTTTATTCTTTCCTTTTTTTTTCTTTTTCAGTTGCATTCACTGACTAAAGTTAACCATGATTTGGTGATCTCATGCTGATATAGCGTATGCCACTTTCTCTTCATGAAGAGACTCTTATCATGGCAGACACTCCCTGCTGTGTGTCTTTCTCCTCTGATCAGCACCAGCATGTCTGCACGGAAGAAGCGAGAGCTGCAAATACAAAATTCAGCTCTTTTGTCTCTGCCACAAGTAAGCTATGTGTCACGGGGCATGTAAAGTGTTAACCATATGCTAAGTCAAATCCCCTGAATCTTGATGCATTTTAAAATAAAATAGTGAATACTACAATAAATTGCGCAGTCTCAGTAGTGGGTTTCAATTAATTTTGCCCAATCAGAACTTGACTCTTGCTAATTGAATATTTCTAACACTGTTGCAGCATTAGAGTTCAAGATGGACTAAGAGCTGAACAATATTAGACTGATGCTAATGCATCATTTACATGATGATGCCCATGTAAATGAATGACTAAAAGTCTAAAAAAAACCAAAAAACTATCAGTGAGATATCAAACACAGGAGGTTTGCCAATATCGACAGCTGGGTAAAAAGCAGGTGTCCACAGCAGAGCAATGAGCCTTGTCAATGAGCAGAAAATCAAAAGCAATATGAACAAAGAAAAAAAATGATAGGAAGAAGAAAGCGTTTGAGAGACATTTAAAAAAAAAAAATGCTTTATCCGGTCCCCATGTCATTGTATTGGGCAGCAATGGCCTTAAAGTAGAAGTCTGGTGCAATCAATACCTTGTGAAAAGGCTACAATCACCAATGAATTTACAGTATTCAGCTAACAAGCACTATGTAGCCAAAGCCTGATATCACATTCCTCTGTGCTGTAGAATATCTGAGTTAATTAAAACACTCACTATAGTATCCTCCCTGCTTTATTGCCCAGTAACAGGGAACTGCTCAATCCCTGACCTCCAGAATACTCAAAAGTTTCTCCACAGGGATCAACAGTGGAGCTCATTATTATCTGGAATTAATTGGTTCAGTTCATTACATTTTACTGTACTCTTTTTGAACAGTTCTGTGAAATACCGCACTCAAATAGCAGGCCAAACAGAGATAGTCAAGGATAGACGCTTACACACACACACACAGGCAGCTCAAATACCACGTATAGGCAAGCCTCAGCCTTGCAAGCAATGTAGGCTGGCTCCAGGCGTCTCTCACTCTTAACACACAAACACACATGCAGATGTCTGTAGACCACCAAGGAGACAACAGACTCTCCCACCTGTCCACTCGTGGACCACCAGCAGCTAATGGATCACTGTCTGTTATTGTGCTCTGAACCAAAAAATTACACCATGGAAATCAAGTCAACACATTTGTGGGGGTTTTTTGTTGTTTTTTTTAATCTGTACAAGCAGGTTCGTGCGTCGTTCTGCCTCATGAGCCACACGCCAGTCATAGGATTCAATTATGACAAACAAGAGATCTTTATTCACGATTGACAACAGCAACACGCAAACATCTGCATAGTTTCTGAGCCATCTGTTGTTACAACTGCTCAATCAGCCCGATGTGTGTGTGTGTGTGTGTGAATGTCACATATCTTCTATTTAGATATAAACCATTGTCTTCTGAATGTGTGTGTGTGGTATCTGAGAGTATGTGCAGCTTGTGGCGGGGAATGTAGCCTGTCTGTGAAAAGGAATGTCAGTCAGCAGAAACTCTCAGCTCTATCATAGTGGGAGCGAACACACAAACTTTAACCCAAAAGCTGTCAAACAACACATATTCATTGTGACAGTTACAGGAGGAATCTTGGAAGGATTTCAACACTGTAAGGAGTAAATCAGTGCTCCAGCGATAAAGGCTGCCATTTCTCTGTAAATTGTGTGTCTCCGTTTTACGTGATCAACTTTTTATGGGCTTAACAATGCAGAACTGACCAAAAAGACAGTAGGAGCCAGATGCCGACACCCCAACCCGACACAGCGCAAATACATAAATTAACAAGAGTGTTGATACTTGTCATCATCATCGTATATGCTGAAGCACTGTCAGCAAAACTTGTCCAAATGACCACAAGAAACATGTCTTGATTATTTTCATCTAGCACCACAATCAGCTCAAAATCCTGTTATGTCCGAAACTCAATATTTTCATCAGAATAAAGTGCACTTTGGGTTTTGTCCTAAATTATGTTGAGCATAATAAGTACTGACCATCTTATAGTCACAATCTTAATCTGATAGTGCCGCACTTGGAAGAAATAAAAAATAAAAAAGCAGTGTTACCCGAACTTTCTTACTTTAAGTGAAAATAAACTAATGATTAGCAGTGGCACAACTGGGACACTCAACTGATGCACTATATGCACTTTGGGGTATAACTAATTTTGTAAACAGAAGACAGCATGGCTCACCAAACTGATTTTGTGCAGGAAAAAAGGTGCTGTTTGAAGATATATTTGTTTATTACAATCAGATGTTTAGTAATTTATCTGGCCAGTAAGGTTTACAAGGGATAAATCACATCTCAGATGATAACATGGCAATAAAAACATGCTGAAGGATTATCTTTGTGGTTACTAATACTACTGTTATTCGTTGCTCAATTTTCTTATGTTATCACTACTTAAAGCTGGTATTCATGTGAAATCCAATCAGATTTTACTATTACTGATACATCAATATTGGCCAAACATCAGTAACATACATTAAAATGTCCAACTGCTAAGCTTTGTTGCAAGTCCTCCCCTTCTCGCTCCCTTTATTGCCTATTTGCTTCTACTTTTCCTATCCTACTTTCAACATTTAAAATAATTTGGCTTATACATTTTCCCATTTTGTTTTTGATTAGGTCCCAGTCACACAGGCCGAGAGGGAGGAAAAAATTTGTATTCCCCAACCAGTTGGCAAGTGGTTGCTGGAGGTTACTGGCAGTTGTTGGGTGAAATTGTTTGGGTGAAAGAGGTACAGTGCTGCACTGAAAATCTCCTTGTGATTGCTTTCGTTTTCAATCCATGGTCACCCATAGATCGCATGAAAGACATCGACTTGTCTGAAAAGACTTGTCAATTACTCACTGAACAATAGTGAAACTATAAGGTGCAACACCAAATGGAAAACAGACTGTTAGCCTGCAAAATGATGCAGCAGGGTAGTCCATTTTGCCAAAATTTAATCCCAATGGTAGTCAGGGTACCATTTCCTAGCCTGCAGAGGTTTGTGTATCCCTCCATTGATATGCACCACTGACCCACCACCAAACTGGTCATGCTGAACAATGTTAGAGGCAGCATAACATTCTCCACGGCTTCTCCAGGCCCTTTCTCATTTGTCCCATGAGCTCAGAGAGAACCTGCTCTCATCTGTGAAAAACACAAGGCACCAGTGGTGGACCTGCCAATTCTGGTATTCTATGGCAAATCCCAAGCGAGCTCCACGGTGCCAGGCAGTGAGCACAGAGCCCACTAGAGGACATTCACACCAGTGGCCTGCTGAAGGTCATCTTGTGGGCCTCTGGCAGTACTCATGCTGTTCCTCCTTGCACAAAGGAGCAGATACCAGTCCTGCTGATGGGGTTAAGGACCTTCTACAGCCCTATCCAGCTCGAGTAACTGCCTAACTTCTGGAATCTCCTCCATGCTCTTGAGACTGTGGTGGGAGACACAGCAAACCTTCTGGCAATGGAACGTATTGATGTGTCATCCTCGATGAGTTGGGCTACCTGTGCAACCTCTGTACGGTCCAGGTATCACTTCATGCTACCATCAGTGACACTGACCCCAGCCAAATGACAAACTATTGAAAAAATGTCAGTGACCCCCACCTGTAACACCATTCCTGTTTTGGGGGTCATCTCATTGTTGCCCCTCTAGTGCACCTGTTGTTAATTTCATTAACACCAACCCTCTGCTACGTAACTGACCAGATCAATAGCGAGGAAGTTTAACTGACTTGATGCTATACTGAAGTGTTCCTTTAATTTTTATGAGCAGTATATAATGACTGCAAAACTCATGGGACACAACAGATTCACATCAGCCACTACTATCAGTGAACACCATCTTTTTTTTCCATTTCTAGTTGTTACATTATCTCTGGTTTCTGTTTCACGGTCGAAATCTAATCCTCTGTTCAGGATGCTTTTCAACCCTGACATGAATACAAACAGTGAATACAGGCTAAATTAACTGCTTCTGCTTTTGGTATATCAGCTATTAGCAGTTGTCAACAAACAATAGTGTTAGTGTATATTTTTGCATGTGTGTGTGAGTGTGCGTGTGTGTGTGTGTCTTTATATAGGCACTAAGTGATATGAGTGACTTATCTGGGACAGGGACATCACAGGGAACAACAGCAGTAGAAATTCAATTTTCTGGTGGCGATAGAATAGGGAGAGAGAGCATGACTGAATAGGTGTGACTGCAGAGGTTTTCTTTTAATACATCCAACATCATACAACACAAACAGAAGAACAGGCCGCCAGGAAAAGCCTTCCTGCTGACATTGTTTTATGTCTTAAAAAGTGCGTGAGAATGTGTGGATGTGTAAAGCTGCAGCAGCTGAATTCAGAAGATATAAATGAGCACTGTAGTGTCACTCAAAACGAGAGAAGAGCGAAAAAAAGAGAGCAAGAGAGAGCAGAGAACAAAGAGGAAATAAAAAAGAGTGGGAACAACAGAACTCGAGAGTGGACAGTCAGTTGAAGAGAATAGCTGCTTCTTTTTTTGTTTGTTTGTTTGTTTTGTTTTTTTGCAGTGTGTTTAACCTACAGGGTATATTAATGTAGTTGGCAGTCATCTTGAGGTATATCTAACTCATGCATATCTCCCACGGGTGCTACATAGAATTCGCAACCATACATCAGAAGGCCTGTGGGCTGTAACCTGGTGCCAAAGTTCACTGGCCAAAGCACATACTGTAGGTGCAGCACCACACCGTAGACTAAGCCACAGTCGCTGTGAGTCAGTGAAACCTGTTGGTCACTGTAGGTGGCAAGAATTTCCAAAAATGTACTTTAAGCTTTGCTGCAGTGTTGCATCACAGCTTAAATTTGGAGCACCACAACAAAACCCGCTGTACTCACAGTAAAAAATATATACCTCAGAGAGACAGTGTCTTCTTGTGAGTAGGAGACACCAAAACTTGCCAGTTTTGCAAAGATATATAACTCACAGCGAGAGCGATGCTATTGTTACCTCGCCTAGAATATGACATTTTCCAGTGTCAGTAGAATCTCTTCAAATACTAACTAGATATCTTATAGGGGTGTGTGGAAAAGGCAGAAAATGTTGAATTTCACCCACAGAAAAATGTGTAGGCATAACAGTTCTCACACTGCTAACGTGTTTTTACAGGAGCTTTCGGCCTTACTTTGGTTACAGTTTCAAACAAAAACAGTGCATTTCTGCCAATTACACAAACATTATGTAAGGGACTGTTATTAAATACAGTTGAAACTCAGGACTTTTTGAAGTTTGTCATCATGCAGGTGTGAAGGGTGAGAAAACAAGCTGGCATTATCACATATTATCAGTGTGAGTCATTATGCCAGTTACATCAGCTCTTCTCTTCCCCTGTAGAAGCAGTGCTCTCCCATCACGATGTACTAAGAGTCTGATGATGGAAAGTGCAGAGGAGCTTCTCCTGAAAGGAAACTTGGCCAGGAAGTGTAGTGTTGCGAGATGAAATACAGAACAGTGCAAATATGCTGGCAGGGACAAATTGTGTCTCCACAATCCAGAGGTCATCATGATTTACAGTGATTTACAACAATCCATACAATAACCAGATCTGCAGTTCCAAGAAACACAGAAACACACAAAAGTCTTGAGCCACCCCTCATTTCTTTTTATTTTGCTTTCAAGGAGCCAGACTTTCTTGTCATTTTTTTAAAGCTGGCCTTGAGCAGTAGTTCTTTTTTGCAGGTCTTTCAAAGTTTTACTTTGGACATTGGCTGCTTTTTCACTCATTTTCAGTCCAGTTCTTGTACCTGACAATTTTCAGAGGAAATTTTTTTTCTTGTTAATCCACATAATACTGACCTAAGAATCATTCAAGCACAAAAAGGTACCTAACTCAAGGGATGAAACAGTGTTGTGTCTGCACAGAAAACTATCAATCAAGAATCAATTGTGCTGTAAAAACACATAATTAGTTCCCATTTCTTTAGTTGAATTGATGAAAAACATCAAAGACAGTTTGACAGATACAAAATAGTATGTTTGCACCAACAAGGTGATTACCAAAGTGCTATTAGTCCAAAACGTGGTATCTTGACATGGTGTGCAGTATGAAACTTGACAAATGGATGACAAACGAAGAGGTGGCAGGCCTAAAAAAATATCCACAGCAGATCTGAAAATCATGTCTGAAACAGTGAAAAAAGCTAGCAAAGACCTGACACAGGATCTGAGAGATGCATCCAGTCCTTCAGTTGATCCATCTACTGTTCACTGAAGCCTCATCAGAAACAGTCTCAGTGGAAGGGCGGCTGTCAAGAGCCTTAACCCTTTAAAATGAGCGATTGCCACCGCTACGCCTGTTACCTGCCCTTACTTGGCGTGAACAGACGGTTTTGCTTTATATATTGCATATGCATATATGTTTGCAGGTTTCAATAGGTCACTGCAGCTCTTTCCCATTTTCCTAGCAAAATCTAAAGAAAAGAGGGATGGCTCAAGACCTTTGCACAGTACTGCAAATATAAATATGAATATAAATATAAAAAAAAGACTACAAGTATGGTATAGACTTTCATATTATCTTAACTTTTTTCCTTTTATTGTTATCAAGGTTGAATTTTTATACATGCATTATTATGTTAGCTGTGAAATACTGGAAACAAGGTGATAATCTGTTTGCACATCTGTAACATAATCTAACACTATTTATAATACATCTTTATTAACGTGCCATTGTTTTCAGTCTCATCATTGTAAAATGTATAGTTTAATATCTCTGGCAATCATCCACGCAACGCTTCAGGCACCTGTTCAAAAGAATGCAGCGCTCAAAACCGAAAAGCCTGGTGGCACTGAATGAAAGTAATGGAAGTATTTCCAGGGGGCCTGATGATATCTGATGCATAAGCTGGTCTACTTCGTTGAAAACTGAAATATAAAAAGATAATTTAATTGGCACAACGACACAGAGGTGTGTGTGCACATAGTCAGAGATTATTTGTGGATCAGACTGCCTAACCATTCTTTGATTATAGATTTTCGATCAACACTACTGCCATAAGCTAAAAGGCAAAACCTCCAAGGGTGTATGCCAACTGCAGGACTGAAAAACGATTTTAAGTGGAAAACTACCATAACCACACTTTGGAAACACCAAATTTTTCTTCTTTAATTGCATGTGTCAACTTTGTGCTTATTAATGCTTAATACACTCACCAAAATAACAAAATATATTCAGAAATTTACAGATTAGGGCTGGCAGTTTTTGAAATATAACTGAGTCACTGACCACAAGGTGATTTAGGTTGTAGAAACATTTAGCTATGAGTATAAATGTCCCACAATAATGTTATGAACGCTTTTTTGTATAATCACTGTATAAGCAAACTGTAAGTAATGTTTTATAATATTTTGTATGGCGCTGTTATAGTCCATTATTGTATTTCAACTGTGTGTAATCATCCAACGGTTGTAGGTTTCCATCTTCATAAAGGACATCGCTGATATTCACTGATTTTTAATCGACTCCAAAGGATCTGCCAACATTATCCACAGTTCTATCACTTTAACAACAGTGTTTTTACCAAGCAGCACAATCAACCTGAGCGTTGGATAGTGGGAAGACTGGGGAAAAATGAACAAGCGGCATAAAAGAGTGTGAGATAGAAATGTGGAATGTGTTGATAAAGGCAGAAATGGGGTTAATGTATGAAAGAATGCATTTTTGGAGAGGAAAAGGGAAAGCCATGGCTGCAGGGTCTGACACTGCCCCAGTTTTGCTACAGAGCCAGAATCTCCTGTGGCTCTCCAGCACATTTCCACCCAGTTGATTAATGCTGCCATCACAACCATTGCCAGTCTCTTTGAAGACTGAAAAAAAGAAACTATGATGATCCACATAAAATATCTGCTCATCGCAGCTCTCCATTTCAGCCTAGTTTTAGTCTTGATTGCCTGGGAAAAAAAAAAAAGTTCTGGGACATGCTGGCATCCTGGTGGAATTGGGGCATGAAGGTACTACACAGCTTAGGGTGGTGTGTGACAAAGTTATTTTATAGCTGGAGCAAGAATTGGTTCAAATGGTTGTCAGGAAGTTTAAGGTGCTGTATTTTGTGCAATAAGCCCTATAAAACTGCAAGCTGTTGAGTGTGAAAAATATTTAATTTGTTACTTCCTGTGAGAAAAAGATTTAATTCCAAAAGCTCTCAGTGTGTCAGACTGATTTGGCAATGTATGATTACATATAAATCTCAAGCAGCTTTGACAGAAGACAATACTGCCTTAGCTTAATTCTTATGGCAACCACTCTATCAGGGGAAAAAGTAACTGTACTATTCTCTGAGGTTAAGGCTACAAGCCTGAGCCTAAACTGACCAGCAGACCGTCACACCCTGGACACAACCTCTTCAAGCTCCTCCCCTCCGGCAGGCGTTCCAGAGCACTGCGTACCAAAACACCCAGACATCTGTACATATACTTTCCACAAGCCATCACTCTGATGAACACTTAAATTATTCCCATAGTGCCTGTACCAATCATCTACTGTACCATATCTGCTACTGAACCAAAAGCAAGACCACCACCCTACGTAAGGTGCCCCTAATTTAACAGTAACAGGAATTCCCAAATATTTTTTATGTTTATTTTCATGGTTAATCCAGTATTATGTGCAAACTCTTTAATCAAAATATTTGTAATGCTAAAATATATTTTTTAAATTTACAGTTTTACAAAAAAGCACATTATTATTTTTTGATTAAGGTTCCAAATTACAGCAATTTACTTGCATTTCTGAACAGAAAAATAAATTTCTGACTTGTGAATTCAGTAAATCAGTTTTTGACAGTTCTCTAAAATATTTGTTTTCTTGTTTTTATGGCAAGTGGTCTAATACATTTGTTAAGCACTGTATATACACACTGGCATTTCCTCATACTGTATATATTAACCAGTTATCCATCCCTTATTTATTCCATAATTATTTCAGCATCTGAAAGTTTGAGTATGCTATACATGTTGTTATTGTCTGTCTTGTCTGTCTATTCTGTTAAGTACTTTGGGAGCAATGAATATAACAGAGCCCAATTCCTTGTATGTGTACAAATACTTGGCCAATAAAGCTAATTCTGATTATTACCCTACTGATCCCCCATTAACCACATTTACATTTAAAAAAAAAAACAGCTAAAAAAAAACTATGAAGAAGAAAAAAGAGATTAAAGAAGATCGCTATCCAGTGATGCCCTAAACAGGGTTCATTAATCATTAATTACTGTATAGTTTAAACAGGATTTTGTGCCCTCCCACTGCTTAATAAAGATCCATTTCATATAACTGTTTATGCTGGAAGTGAGAAATAAACTCCCTTTCTCTCTCTCTCTGTCTCCCTGCACAAACGCATCGCCGCTGTTCTGTCTGAGCTGCCACACAATTAGCAATTAGCTTTATAGCGAGTCGATATCAAGTGCGACATTAAATTGAAACAATAACCACCACCCCAACACACACACACACACACACACACACACACACACACACACACACACACACACACACACACACACACACAC
>JAVDPK010054762.1:0-20165 GCA_034780415.1 Cichlasoma orientale
ACACACACACACACACACACACACACACACACACACACACACACACACACACACACACACACACACACACAATACCATAAGTGGAACACCAACATTAAACTCCTCAACACGATCTCAGACATGCAGACATTGACAGATACATACTAACAAACACGGGACAATTTGAAATGATGTCTCACATTTTGGCTCCAGTTGCTCCTGATGGAAAATTCAGTGGAAAATTTGATGCTACAGTGACTCCCAAAGTAGAACCATGGTCATTCTGTTTGCTTTAATTTACTTGTGTCTATATACTGTACATGTGTTTTACTTTAACATCCCTGACCTGAAGGGCTTGTGGGAGAAGGATGCTCAGGGGACGGAATGCACACAAGAGGAACAAGACTTCCTGTAGATTCTGCATGTCTACATACAACATGGTGTGATGTATGTGCATGTGGGCATCATTTACTCCTTGATGACTGACACTTGACCACATGCACACAATCTATTTGTCCGGGCAGTCTGTATGTGTCCATTTGGCTTTATTTGGAGCTCTGTCATGTCACATGCAGTCTGCTTGGTGCTGCACTTGTCTTTGCCTCAGGGTGGAAGTGTCCAAGACAAACACTTGATTTGACCGGGGCCATGTTTTCTGGTACACCACCATGGCTCATCCTTAGTGAACTCTCTGGATCTCAACTACAACAGAAGTCATTTGTTTCATTGATCAATGTTCTTCTAACTCTGCTGCATAAAAAGGACTCATGTGTCTAGGGAAATAAAAATGAATGAAGGCAACAGAATAACACAGGATGAGGTGTGTTTAAAAAAAAATCAATGTAGAAAAAATGAGATATAAAACACAAAGAATAAAGATATGTTAGCCATGCTTCAAACAGGCGAAGAAACAGCTATACATCAAGCCAACACATGCCCAAAAGACCAAAATAGGTCAGAAGAGTCTACAGTTAAGTAACATGAAAGTACAAGGAAGCTGTGATTTAAGACAGAAAACAGCCATGCATTAAAATAGCACAAGGAACTATTTTGATAGGACATGATCCAGAAAGTCGAGCTGGAGTAACGGATTACTGTGTTTAAAGGCTTAACAGGTGGTAAAATGTTGCACAATACTCACAGAGAGTTTCAAAGAGATTCAGATGTTTCAAAATGATCACAATGACAGCTGCACTATTTTTATATTTTGTTGTAATGGTGAAGGGAGAAGTAGCAGAAATATAATTAAAGTGTGACTGCTTGGACAATGCAGCGCCACGCCATTTGACTGCAATCCATTCTAATGGATGACACGGTTGCACCCTGAATGTGGCCTAATACCGGGGAGGTGGAAGCAGATGCTGCCAATGGCAACCGAGTTAGTGTGGTGCACCAGTTAAAAACAACATGCAATGCCATAATTTTTATTGCGACTGTGGTAAGCAGACAGTACAAGCAATAATTATCTGGTGTCTACATGGCTTACATGCAGTTTTCAATTCATTTCTTACTCCTTCCAATTTGACGATAAATAATTCTTGAGGCACGCATAAAATCCTAAATATTATTCAGTCAAAAAGTGATCAACCGTCTAATATTTAACTGACCTCATTTTTATTGCTCCCATTAGATAATAATAAAAAAATAAACTGCCTCTTTAGCATTCTACATCATATCTCTTTTGGAACATTGTAGTACTTAAAGATTGACTTTTTGTTTTGTATCTTCACTGCGCTCTGTGCTGCAGCTGCCTCATTTGGTGCTGTTTTACCAGCAGTATGAACAGGATTAGAAGTGTATGTATAAAAGCTCTCAGTCATCAAAACCTTTTAACTGCATTCACTGAACCTGCTCACATACGCAAGACAGCAAACACTCAGGAATGTAGTGTGCACACAGACTACATTTGTGAGTATACATGTATGCATATGTGTGTGTGTCTGTGTGTTTAGGTATCCAAGACACATTATGATTGGACTGCATTTTCTTGGTTTGTCTGCCCTATTTTCATTCACTGTGTATACATGGGGGCCTGAGTATGTGTACAAAACTGTGGTTTGACTCCATTATGTCTGTGAATATGAAGTGATTTATATAGTTTGAGCAACAAGCACAAATACCAGCTTGATGTGGTTTTAGGGGAACTGACACCAGCACAGCATAGTTACTCACACAACAGAAGTAATCACTAAGGAAAAATCCTGCAATCTTTCTAAAGATGGCCACTAGGAGAGCAGAACTATGGGCAATACTCAAAAGTTAATGTTCTGTGATATACAAAGTTCTCTGAAAAATTGTCTCCATTCTCAATAACTGCAGGCCAAAAAGAAAAAATACTGTCATCAATATTCACAAACAAAAGTCATGATAAACAAATTAGCACAAATGAAACAATGTCCTCACTGCTGCAAAGAAGTTGCCTCGTCTTATTGAAATAAACGTCATTCTTTATTTGCTCCTGAATAAAGTGAAACGCACTGACCAATTTACATCACTTCAACTTGAGTTTAGTTCTATCATATTTACTTGACAATCCTCATTTCACCCCATCTGACCAGCATATTATGCAAGAATTCAATATGTGATGTGCTGCATCTAAGGGCAAATTACATACTTGTCTCTTTCAGTGAATATCACCCAGACAAGCACTATACATGGCTGCCCTTCCCTGCAGCCCTCTGTAACCCATCTCTGCAAAACAGGGAAGGAACGTTGAAGAGTTTAAGAGCAAAAATAAATAAATAGATGAATAAATAGATAAATAATGATGATCAAAATATCCAAAAATCTATGCTGTCAAAATATAGAATCAAACAACGATCTCATAAAAGAGACATTTTTACCCCCCAGACTTAGTGAGAGACATGTGGCGCTTTAAGGGATAATATCCACTCTGTCACTGCTGATGTCATTGTCAAACTTTCCTGCCCTCCCCCCCCCCCCACACTCACACACACACACATCCCTCCAGCCTTCTGTCCTTACCTCTCTCCCTCCTTCCCTACTCTGTGCCCCTGGCTTTACAGACGAGCTCTGCAAGGATTAATTAACCAATTAGGAGCGGAGCCCCTGGGAGGCGTTTGAGGGTCCAGTCCCCTTGTTGTCATTAGACACACATACATGGCCTCAATTAGGCAGTGCTGTGATAGGTCTCATTGACTAGAAGATGCATCTCCAGCAGCAGTGTTTGTCTCCCCCCTTGAGTGACTGAGTAGGTGAGTAACCTTTTAATTTAATTATCATTATTATCCTGATGTCCACTGTTTCTGCCTCCGCTAACCCCTCCTCTTGCCCTACTCATTTCCCCTGAGGTGCCACTTGATTAAATTATATAGGAATCTCCATATTAAAGATATGGAGCATCACCATCTTTTCTCCTCCACATTGTCTTTCTCTCTAGATCAGGGCTCATTCCATAGCTCGAAGCAACAGGCATGTCAACTTTCGCACTCAGCCCATGCATTTTTATTAGTGACATAGAGGGACAGTGATGGCAAGATGACAGGATAAAGCGAAAAAAATTATGGACTTAATCAGCTCACCTATATCCTAACATGTTCAAATGTTTGTCAAGTTCTTTCCCACCTTCCTTCACTAGACTAATAGAGGCTGGATACTTGGGGACTGAGTGCACACTACAGCATGCTGTGTGTCAGCGCTGATTGGCCTTATTAGGACAACACCACAGTCAGCCATGGACACAGCAGGGGAGGGTAGGATAGATGCTGCTAGAGACAAGACAAGACATGCTTACATCTCATCATTTACTCATTTGTCTGCTCACTTTGCCAGCGATCAAAGCTGATCTCTACGTCGCCATGTGAGCCGCACAGGATGGGATATAGCTGCTAAATGATGGCCTAACCTTTTTGGTTGTGACCTTTAACCTCTCAAGGACAGTAATGCAAGAGTCCCAGTTTGGTTTGTTAGCATCCACACAATGTTTATTACATAATAATGAGGCTGGTTAATGTTTTCGTACATAATGTTGAGGCCTAAAAACACGAGTCATAACAACAGTGTGTGTGTGTGTGTGTGTGTGGCAATGGTAAAACTGTCAGGTGTTGAAAAGCATAACTAAACCAAACTGAAAACCAACAAAGAGTTTGCCGTCACCAAGACAAGCTGGAGGTGTGCCAGACCAGCTGGTTACCTCAGCTGAACTTTGCTATGAGTAGTTCAGGGACACAGAAATAGAGCAGTCATTGAATTTAAAATTTAAAATCCTTCTTCTCATGTACAAGGTCTTGAATAATCAGGCCACATCTTATCTTAAAGAGCTCATAGTACCGTATCACCCCAAAGAGCACTTCACTCTCGAGCTGCTGGCTTACTTGTGGTTCCAGGGAGTTTAAAATTAGAATGGGAGGCAAAGCCTTCAGCTTTCAAGCCCTTCTTCTGTGGAACCAGCTCCTAGTTTGAATTTAGGAGACAGACACCATCTCTACTTTTAAGATTTAGCTTAAAACTTTATTTTTTGATAAAGCTCACAGTTAGATGAGGTGACCCTGAACCCTGCCTTAGTTATGTTGCAACTGGCCTACGCTGTTGGGGGCTTCCCATGATGCACTGAGTGTTTCTCCTTCGCTCACCTCTTTTCACTCACTGTGTTACACTACTTTTCATTTAATCAGTCATTATTAATCTCTCGCTCTCTTCTGCAGTGTGTCTTGTATCCTGTCTCCTTCCCCTCACCCCCAACCGGTCGCAGCAGTTGCCCCTCCCTGAGCCTGTTTCTGCCGGAGGATTCTTCCAGTTAAAAGAGAGTTTTCCCTTCCCACTGTCGCCAAGTACTTGCTCATAGCGGGTCATCTGATTGCTGGGATTTTCTCTATATTATTGTAGGGACTTTACCTACAAGTCCCCTTGTAGGGACATGTTGTTGTGATTTGGCACTATATTAAAAAAAAATGAAATGAATTCCCATCTCTTCATAGACTCCATTTGGCAGGGCTGTCACAATGTTTTAAAGATCCATCCATCCATTTTCTTCCGCGTATCCTCATTGCCTACAAGAAAAGAAGAAACTTTGCAGGTTTTCTCAGAATATACTTTTTTCTAGTACACTAAATGCTAAAAGAAAATGCAAATAATTTAAGCTATGTCTTCTATTTCCCCTTTAAGCACACCTGTTGTCAGTGAAAGTGAATTTAGATTCAAACAAAGAATTACTAAATATTAAAGTCAAGATCTTGGGTCACTTATTGTACAGTTAACCTGTTAACTTAATAAAAATGTCAGTTTTTTCATTAAACAAACAAATAAAAGTTCATAATTCCTTTCCAAATAGCACAGGAAAGATGTAGGCTGAAGCATTTACAACAGACCCCCCCCCCCACCGACTGAAAGAAAAAAAATTTAATAACAAACCAGATAATAATGATAATGATGCCCATACGCACACACACACACACACAAAAACACTGTAAGATGATAGACAATTTGATTTATTTGAAATTTCGACAACAAAAAACAAAAAACAAAAAAAGCAGGACATGTCAAGAACTTTCAGCACTTCTTGGTATGTAAGCGTGTCAGTGCCATGCATCCTGAGCATAAAAGGATTTTATAGGAACATCATTTACAGGAACATTCGATACAATATTGTATTTCTCACATTTCAAAGAACTGTATATTTCACATTTAGAACAGTTTAATTGTAACTTTGTTGAACTAAACTAGAATATTCTTGACACATCAATAAAATGATGCATGGAGGCTTTTGTTTGTACCACCAAGTGATCCAATTCTCTCCCCCTACCATGTGTTTGTGATATCCAAAAAGCACCGTGTGCTGTGAATAAGCATAGGGGGAAAGAAGAGTGGAATGAGAGGAAAGGAAAGTAGAGGTTTTACTGCATCCTGGTACATCCTGCCTTAATGAGGCCCCCCTCTCTGTCTGCCCATCTGTCCCCAGCGGGATTGGCTGCACAAGGCCCCATGTAAGTAAGGCGTGTGCTTTTGTGTGCATGCATCTAATAAGTAACAACCTCAGTCAAAATAAGAACATCCTCATTTTCCATGAAAGCTAATAATCAAGCTAATGCTTGATGTGACAGAGAGTAGTTAAATGTCCATTAAGGTTTTTTAACCATTCATTGTCTTTTAAATTGCACACACTCAATCAGTTCCATGACATGAGTGAATAGCACATGCTTAGGATTCCCCTCCATCTCATTTAACTCAGACGGAAGGGGACTGAGTCATCCATTCTTACCCCCCCCTCCACCGCCACCCCACCCTGATGACCCCTCTTCGTGGTACAGTCTCATTAGCCTGAGCTGCAGCAGCTTGTTAACCTCACTAATCGAAATAGGAATGAGCATAAAAGAGCCCAAGAATTTACTGCCAGGTCCGCACATCAAAGGGACAGTGAGGAGGGGGTATCATCTAGAAGACTGGGAGTGTGTATAGGTACATGTGCACATGCAGAAGAATGCTGATTTATGTTGATCAGGTAAAATACTGCTTAAGACAATTTGCTTCTTGCCTTACTCTATGCAGACACAAAGAAACAAACAAACAACAACAACAACAAAACCCTCAGCAAATACAACAATTTTCAGCTTCAGATTTATTTTTTCAAAAACCTGACACTCAAAGTTAAAGTTTTCCTCTATCCAACTACAAAGTGCGCGCTGCAGTAGGCCGGATCGTGTGTCAAATTCCCACAGTTCTTTAAATAATGCATGTGTAACAGAGACATGCTGCAGCGCGCCCTGCTCTCCACATCTCTAGTAGAGCTGCCAGCACAGACACCCATGTAACTAAAGCTCCACTTTACCACATCTGCAGGGTCAATCCTCTTTGCATATTCTGCAACAGCTGAGATCAAGGAACTATTTTGTTTCAATGGTCTTTAAAGACATAAGGAATTATAATTGTCACATGCAATCTTAATGCTGAGGTCTTTTTCTCTAATCCAACATTTACATATCATTATAATCAAGCAACCATCAAGGAGCTTGAAATGCCATAATATTTTTAAAATGTCGCTCTTGGTTGCTGCAGCAGGAATTTAAGGTGACTATCCTGGACTATCCTCAAAACTACCTACTGATAGACCGTGAGTGAAGCATTATGAGGACTTTCTGTATCCTTATAGTGTTTACATAATGAATCTGGTGATCGTCAGTAGGAAAATATTACTGATGCTACTCATAAACTCCAAGGATCAGTTAGCACACCCCCTCTCCTCCAGATCTATTCAGTTGGTTGGGCGTGACAGTCAACACTTGGCAAACTCCAAAATCCCAGAGGTGCAGAAAGCTACTTTGTGAAGGGGAACATGTAATCCATTTATTCAGTCATACATGTTTATCTTTTGAATCCACAATGTCACTTACACTGCGCTTGTTTGCTTTGTTTCATTTTCAGTGTCAGCACAAAGTTCTCTTTTTATATTATTCAAACAAAGTGAGATGCTGTGGTTTGGTTAGGCAGACCCAGAGAGGGATTTGGTTCATCCCAATCCACGGTGCACCATAATGGCTGGTATGAAATCTGTTAATACCAGCCCACTCACTACTACCTGAGCCCTCGGGTGTTTTTGAATACAAGGCTGATGGGAGCAGATACCTTGCCAAAGCAACTCTCAAAAGAAGTTAGAAGTTTGTTTGGAAAGCCTGACTTATTTGTACAGGAGATGATGGATAGAAATGTATCTGCAAATCAACAGGATTCACTCCTGAAGTTATCCCACATCTCCAATGCATCTATCATCATTACTAACTCACTGGTAAAGGGGGGATTCATAGACATATACACAGTTGTAATTTCTATTTCACAAATTTACATAAATTCGTGTACATTAGAATTACATTTGTACAGTCAATATCAGGAAGTGCCACCCTCCTGGTTTTTATCAGGATCCCAACTCAAAAATATGATCAAATTTTGAGCCCACATTCAACTTTTTTTAAATGCATTTACACTCACCTGACATTTTTGCTTTAACCCCCCGTTTAGAACTGGCTTAATTCTGCATGATAGTCTCAACAAGGCGCTGCATACATTCCTCAGCAATTTCAGTCAAGACTGACATCATAGCATCATGCAGTTGTTGCATATTTGTTGGCTGCATATCCATGATGCAAATCTCCCATTCCATCACATCCCAAAGGTGCTCTATTGGATTGAGGCTGGTTACTGTGGAGGCCATTTGAGTACAGTGAACTCTGTCATGTTAAAAAAAAACAACAAAAAAAAAAACAGGTAAAGATTGTTTGAGCTTTGTTATATGACATGTTATCCCACTGGAAACAACCATCATAAGATGGGTGCACTGTGGTCGTAAAGGGATGGACATGGTCAGCAACAATACTCAGGTAGGCTGTGACATTCAAATGATGGCCGCTTGGTAGGGGCCCAAAGTGTGCCAAGAAAATATGCCCTACACCATTCCACTGCAAGCAGCAGCCTGAATTGTTGATATGAGGCAGGATGGATCCTTTCTGTCAAGTTGTTTACGCCAAATTCTTACTGCACCATCTAAGAAATGTTTTCCAGCCTTTTAGTGTCCAGTTTTGGGGAGCCTAACTGTTATCACAATGTCATGTTCTTTGCAGAGAGAACTGGCAGAACTGGCAACCAATGCGCTCTTCTCCAGTAGAAGGCCATCTGCCTCAAGGTTTGATGTTTTGTGCAGTCACAGATACTCTTCTGCATACCTTGGCTTGTAACGAGTGGTTATTTGAATTACTGTTGCCTTCCTGTCAGCTTGAAGCAGTCTGGCCATTCTCCTCTGACCTCTAGCATTAACAAGTCATTTTCACCCAGAGACCTGCTGCTCCTGGATATTTTCTCTTTTGCAGAGCGTTCTCTATGAGCTCTGGGAATGGTTGTATGGGAAAATCCCAGTAAATCTCAGTTTAAACTTCAGCGGCTTATCTTGACCATGTCTACATGCCGAAATGCAGTGAGTTGCTGCCATGTGATTGGCTGATGAGATATTTGCTTCAACAACTGCTTCAAAAGTTGAACTTAATAAAGGGGCTGGTAAGTGTATATTAAATCAGTAAAATATTCTGTTAATCAAAGTGTCAACCATCTAAGTGAGACACTCCCTAAAACCCAACACCCAGATTAAGTGGACATTAATATTGTGGCCTATGAAAGCTAAAAACTGAGTTCAAGCAGGATGGCTGCAAACTCGCTGAGTGCTCTGGCCTGTTCATTTATTTATTTGTTTGGAATCTTTAACACTGGAATGACTGGTTAAAATCAGTTTGTTTGGTGAACATTCCTTTGTGACATTTTGGCCAATTACAAGAAAATGGGGGTAAGACAAAAAGTACAAGAAACAGTGCAATACTTGTGTGGTTTGGCTGAGACCAGTAATGCACACGTGTCATTTTGACTACTTGGGATTTACCAGTTTATATGGCGATCACAACAGTAGAGTAGTACTCCAGTAATGACACTCTTGTATGGAATGTGGATTTGAGTGTGTATCACTAAAATACAGACAATACTTTGTTCCTTAATGTGAGATTAATTAATTAATAGAATATATAATATTTAACTTACATGATAATAAATGGGGCTGCATGTCATCCTTACCCCTCTTCCAAGTTTCCTGTTTACACGAAACTGTTCCAATAAATGCAAATGCAAAAACTGTTCATAATGAAAAAGTGGTTAATAAATCTGATGTGATCTGAAAACATTTATAAAACTGTGTCCTATGCTTAAAAAACATGAGGTTTTGTCCATGCCTACGCTCAAGCGACCTTAATGTGTCGGTTTCCTCAAAACCAATAAAGGTGGCAGCTGAGAGGTCAACAACAGCATAAGAATCACCTCATGAGTACAGTTAATGTGAAGTTCTCAACTGACATGTGAGCACTCTGTTCTCAAATCTAAATGACAACAGTGTATTATCATTTGTCAACAAAGTAGGATTTTCCCGGCCAAGACATCAACCAAAATGACTTCATTTCTTCCAGAAAGGGACCATACTAGATGTTTTTAAGTTGATGTCTATGTCTTTTAGAGATGTTTTGCATATTTAGGTAAATGTTTTTAAGAACAGTGGTAAGGGATAGAATTTGTGGTCTTAAATGGTACGACACTTGCAGGGAAAATACGTTTGTGGGTTGAGCAGCAAAGTTGAGTATGTGAGTTGCGCCCATGAAAATCTTCTCTGCCAATGCCAAACAGCTTATTCTGCTATTGACTCTTGTGTTGAGCTTCTGGTTCCGCAGGTGCTGACAAGCAGGCTTGTGATCACTGGAGGCAATCTCAGTGCAGAGAGATATGGAGATGAGATTCTGCAACGCTCGCCCCCACAGCTGACTCAAATTCCGGAGACTAACTCCAGAATTTGTGAGTGGAGAGGATGGAATAGCCTGCCTGCAGTCCTGACTTCAACTCCGCTGAACACTTGTGGGATCAGCTTGGGTGTGCTGTTCGTGCCAGAGTGACCAACAAAACCACACTGGCTGACTTGTGACAAATGCTGGTTGAAGAATGGGATGCCATCCCACAGCAGTGTGTTACCAAGCTGGTGACCAGCATGAGGAGGAGATGCCAGGCTGCTGTGGCTGTGTATGGTTCTTCCACATGCTACTGAGGCCCCTGTTTGTTTCTTAACACTTCAATCATCCAGTCCAATAAATAACACCGAGCAAGCGTAAATAGCAGAATAAACTGTTTGGCATTGGCAGAGAAGGTTTGGCAAGCTTTTCATGGGTACAACTCCTTAAAAATGTGGCATTATTTAAGGGGGAAATGAACAGGCTTTCCAACGGTATAAGATTTATTGCAAAGAAGCATTCTTACAATGAAGAAACAATAGACCAAACACACATTTCCTTACTTTTTTGTTTACTTTTAGTTTATTAGCAGTCCTACTTCACATTTTTTAATCTTACTCTGTTGAAACAACGTGAGCCTCCATTTCTTTGCTGCTTCTTTCTGTCTAAAGGAAAGCCACACAAACATGGGTTGATTGTGCGTGAATAGCAGCCAGTGGCCGTGCCTTGTCAGGTAGGCTGTATTTGAATAATTTGATGAGACAAGGAAGCAATAACTATCAGACAAATCAGGGAAAGTGAGAAGAGACAGCTAAAGAAAACACGAAGCAGGGAAAATGTTTTCACACCCACATTTCAAACTGGGATAACTGCAGTTTGCTTTGAGTAAAGAAAGCCTTGATTTCAACACTGATCAAGACAACAGTGGAGTGCATGTAAAATTCACAATATATAAGACATACAGATGTTGTTTTCTCTTAAAGAACTTGAAATATGAGGCAGATTGTAGCTCAGAGTATAAATAAGTAAATGAGTAAGGTATTTATGAATGCAAATAATGGGAATTGAATGAATTAAAGTAAATAATTAAGATGAACTGTCAATAGGCTACGTATTAATGAGAAAGCCAATTCAAAATACCAAAGTATATAAAATTAACCAATTAAACTATGCCTATTCCATCATGTTCCATCTTTTTACATTAAAATATAGATTAAAAAAATAGTAAAACTGTCATTGCACTTGTCACTTTGCGGCATGTCAAGAGATGAGAATGTATTCAAGCCTTTGGCAATGTGTGACCTTTTAGGGAAGCCCAGGCGCAGTTTCCCTAATTAACCCGCCCTCTTCATGCACACAGACATCCATATCCACACAACACGATGACTTCTTCATTAGACAGACACGGAGATCAACAGATTAATTTAATTTGCATAAATGTAAATGTCCTCCTTGAGCCTCATGGGCGAGCAGGGAGATGGTTAGCGCAAACGACGGCGTCCTCACAAAATGATGCACTCACACACCACAGACTAAAATAAAATAATATGATGTACAAATCTACTGATTACCTATTAAAATTTGGTGTTATTTTTAATTTGCAAATACATTTTTTGCTTTAATATTACATACAAAATTGTCCCTAATAATATTACAGGGAAATAATTTTTTATAGTTTAATTATTCACTTTTTCTCCCTACAAGCCAGGCCAGTCATTAATTAGTTTAAGCCAATGAACAGTGGAGGTCTTCATTAACAGTCTCGTTATTAGTGCAAATTAACCCAGTTTGGGAGGCTCCTATACGGCGCTTTAGCAGTCAGAGATCAAAGCAGTGACAAGTCTGTGACAAAGTCCAGGCGTGACAAACGGGACAGGACTGCGTCTTCCTGCAGTGCTGCACAAAATCAACCGTGAAAACCTTTTATTAGACATGCAAAATAACTAAACACATGTTTAGTCTCATAGACGCAATCAATGCAAAGGCGAGGATTTTTAATGAAAGAAATTGTATTCGAATATCATCAGTGGCTCTGTCAAATAAAGTTGCATTTATAAGATGCTATCAAACACTCAAAAGAAAAAAAAAACTCCAGTTAAATTAGATATTAGATAATTAAATCATGCCTCAAAAATTATGTAAAACGTGGTGGTAAATACTTGCTTGGCATTTTGGACAGACGTGAAATAATTGTATTCAGTGAATGGTGAAAATGCCACTGCTTTATTAACTCATATGCAGTTCTTCTATTCTTGGAAAAAAAAAAAACCCAAAACAAAACAAAAAAAAAAACCCTATATCTAATATTGATGAGCTGCAATATACAAAAAAAAAAAAAGTCAAATGCAAAAAACCCCAAAACAAACCAAATAATAAAAAGGTAATGGCATAATTATTCTGACACCATAACAAAGATCTTACAACTCATTGCTTCATGTTATTAAGCAATAATAATGGTGATCTCAAGAGGTTTTAGAGAAGTTAAGATTAATTTCATCTTGTTGCTGGGACACGCATGGATGCATAGATACTCTGACACAGTGTTGTTAAAGAGCTTTGGTGGCATTTAAAGAGGCTTTAGGAAGCGCCTGAGTGACAGTGATACCTAAGAGGCCTGCAGCAGCAGCCAGCACTGCTGCTTCACTACTTCATGCCCTGGTGAGTACAGTGAAGCCACTCCAGACTGTATTTAATATGTCCCCCCCACTGCTTTTTAAAGACATGTTTAAATAAATACAGCTCTTTTCTACATCCCCTGCCAGCCTCCCTTTGAGCGGGGCATAGTGTTTAAAGGTGGAGCTGGGCTTTGACCATTTGTGTGCCACAGCAGGGAGAAAAAACACAGTGGGGCATGAGAGCAAGAGAGGATTGCTGTGTATTGGGTTTGGCTCAGCTTTTCTTAAATACATGTATTTTCACAAAAGGAACTGTGCTTGAATCAGAGCCGCCCTCCTGGAGAATGGAGGTACCAAGCCTATGCTCATTAGCCTCCTTGAACGGGGCTTCAGGATAAAAGGAGGAAGGTCAGCCCCTGTTCCATATACAAAAGAAGGTCTTCATGAGTATGTATCCCCGCTGAGGTCCCATGTGAAATGGAAATGCTGTAATTGCCACGATCTGATGAATGGTCTGCTCCTCCCAGGCCATATTGCCTGCCTTGTCCTGCTGTGATCACATCACTGGGGGAGCCAGGGCTCTTAGGAGGGAAAAAGGTTAGCTCTCAACTGCTGAGCTTGCATCAGATTAAGGTGAAAGGGGATACTTTTGGTGCACGCTTCTATTGCATTGGATTGCTTGATGCTCATCATTGCCATAATCCTGCCTTAACAGTGCTATTCTCTAACACTGAATAATTTGGGCTTGAGCTGATTGCCGTTTCTGAATTTTTCAACCCTCCTCCATCCTTTCATTTTACATCACATGCTAAGTGTGGAAAAAAAAAAAGAAGCATGAGAACCCTGTGAGCTCACATGACAACAACACAAACTGACATAACAAGCAATGTCTGGCACTTTAAGCAATGGTAACAGCAAGTCAATGCTATTTTTCTGTACAATTAATTTGGTTCACAGAACCGATTGTACAGCTATCTGAAAAGCCAGCACCAGGCCATGTACATTTAGAAACACAAACAACCCTAATTGAAATTGTTTGGTCATCATTTATCACTGGAGCAGACTTTAAGGAGTGTGAACAACCTCTCTGCACCCGACAAAACCTTTTTGTAAATCATATTGAATGAGACAGACGTGCCTGTGAGTTTCTTCTCTCTGTTCCTGCGGCACAGCTGATTTACCCACTGTATGCAGGAGCTACAGGCTTTGTTTGCATTGTCCCTGCCCTGAGACAGAGCAACTCTCCGGGACTACACTAAACTGGCTTGGCAGCCGGCGTGTGTGTAGTGCCAGGCTTGAGGGAGGGTGTGTGTGCAGATTCATGCACGTGTGTACACACATCTAAGTTTTTCGGCGCAAAAAATGGTGCGCTTCACACACTTTGCATTACGGGCCTGCATGTGCTTTCATCTGCGCGTGCTCATGCAAGTGCCCAGTGCATACACCAGCTTTAAGGGAGCACAAAACGGGCAAATAAATCCTCGTACCCTCTTTTGGCACTCATCAGTTCGTGACTTGTGAAAAGCGCCAAAGTGAGGATTGTAAGTGAGCAGGACACTCGTCACAGGTCTGCCCATGAGACTCAGTGACACCTGTCATCACAGCTTACTCTGAAGACCTGCTACACACCACCTCCAGCCTTGCCTCTCCTCTGCCACCGACAAATAGGAGGATTGGGGAGAAGTGGGAAGGAGGGGGTGGATTTATAGATCCCCTCTTTCTCTGTTCTCTGTACTGGTAGCGAGGTTAGAGGGCACAGAGCTGGCGGAGAGGAGGGTAGGAGGGAGAGGGATGAGGAAAGTCTGCCTGGTTAGCGTTTGTCCTTTAGATGAGCATGCTTCTCTGGCCCTGTGGTTATAGCTCTCCTTCCCGCCTGACTGCATACTCAGGACAAAGGCTCTGCATGTGTGTGTGTGCGTGAGAGAGCGAGAGCGAGAAAGATTCAGTGTAGCATGTGCTAACTACTTAACAGTTCAATTTTCACTTTGGTAACAATTTTATTTCCATGTTAGCATCCCTTTTAAATGTATTCATGTAAATAAATAGAATTCCTCATGGGATGTTTATTTAGATTAGTTATTATCTGAATGTGGAATGGTTTATTTCCTCTCCTCCAGCTTTATTGCTTGGTAGTTCATTATTGCATACTAAACCACACAAAAAGTATGAAAAGTAGCTGAGAAAGAAAAAAAAAAGGAGAGAGAAAAAAAGGCTTGTTTGGTTCAGAAACCATTTAACAACTTCCCTTGGAAATTGAAAGAGGAAATAGTTTTGGGCTGGATTGCAGTAGGGGGGAATGAAGCCCATATGAAGACCAGATGAAGAGAGTATGCAGCCAAGCTGGACTGACAGTGGGAGAGAGACGGGTGGGGAGGTGGGGGCTCTTTTGATGTTCTTCATTTACATCTCATAACAAAACAGAGGAAAAACAAACTGAAATCATTGTAAAACAGTGACAGAGGGAGAAATGGAGAGAGAGAGAGAGACCATGAGCCATAGAGAGAGACAGAGCGCAGGAGAGCGAGGGCACTGGGTGTTTATGAGGTCATTTACCAAACTCGTGTTTTCAACATTTCCTCCCCACTTTAATTTTTCAGCTTTGTTCTACTCTAATTACTTCCATCCACATGTGAGAGTATGTGGGTATGTTTGTGAATGTGTGTGCAAGTCATTCTCTGTCTGTTTGGTTTTGTATGGGTCCACGCACATGTCACTGCAACTGTGGTTGTTGCAAAACAGACAGTCTGAAAACATGCCCACAATCTTCCCTTCCTTTACATTAACCGTTTAATGCTCCTGAGAGGTAGTAGTGATGCCATACCGCCTGTCTCTGCTTGGAGTAAAGGTAAACACGGAACGGACGAAATCCTAAGCGGATGAACAAAATGTGGGACTTTTTCCTACCAGCAGTGAATGCTGGCTTCTCCTTGCCATGACACTGCACTCTTTCCCCAAGTGCAACCAAAACAAAACCAACCCTTCACTTACTCTGAGCAGTGACAAGCCACAAAACAGTTGTGCTAATCATTTCTTTAATGACCATGAATTATGGTCCTTTTTATTTTCTAATAAGAATTTGAATTCTGCACAAAACATCAGTCAGGAGGATCGAGGGTTGGCTGGCTCTGTAGGTTTAGTTTGAAGGTGTCTTTAGTAGAGCCCACCAATATATCAGTATCAGCATTTAAAACAGCCTCCAAATGAAAATTAAAAAATAAGAGAAGGGAGAAACAGCCTTCAACCATTTAATGTGGTGAAGTTGCATAGTTTCTCTACAAGAGGGCACTCTGCAACTTTGCTGTTGGCAACACATATTTGGAATGCCACAAACACAACAACCAGCCAAAGTCCAGCCTGGTGACAGCAAAACAAGATTATTTTTAAACAACATTATTAAGTTAGTAAGGACTAATAAATAACTATGCATAGCAAATGTTAGGAAAATCTGCTAATGTTTCATGTGTCTATAAAAAAATATATCAGCTGATTTTTCAGATTTTTAAATCACCAGATATTGGTAATGGTCTTAAAAATTCTATATTGGCCAGGCTCTAATCTATAGCACATAATTTAACATGAAATAAAGGGTTTTATTTTAAAAAGCTGGCATCCAAAACCAACCAACCAACCAACCAACCAACCAACCAACCAACCAACCAACCAACCAACCAAACAACCAACCAACCAACCAACCAACCAACCAACCAAACAATCAGATAACCAACCACCAACCAACCAACCAACCAACCAGCCAGCCAGTCAGCCAGCCAACCAACCAACCAACCAACCAACAAACCAACACACCAACCAACCAACCAACACACCAACCAACCAACACACCAACCAACCAGGCAAACAACTAAACAAACAGCTGTCAATTTGTTGCTGACTAGTTTTAACCGACACAATCAGCAGGAAAGTGTGTTATTGTGGGAAGATTTTTTTCGGCTTTGTTTTTTCCTGGTAATTTAATGAAATTGGCAGCACACCAACTGAAATTTCAGGTGATTCATTACAACTGATTTCACAGAAATTATTTCAACATTCATTATTAAATCCAGTAATTAACCAGTCAAAAACATCAGTAGCCAGCTGTGTTAGTCATTCCTCTTTTTATTACTGTCAGAATCCTCAAACAGAACAGGTGTGTCCCCAGAAAACAGTGCTCAGACCTGTCTGTGTTACGCAATCTCATAGGTGATGATTCTTTAGTATATTAATAATGTTATGAGTTTTGCATTTGAAAGTTAAAAGTTGGAACAGGAAGGTCTTTTTCATGACAACAAAAAAATCACAAGACATGGCTAAAAGTCTTTGAGATTTGGAGGAACAAACTCTATTTCTTCATGCTTCTGTCTCTTTTTCCTTGTACTTTTTTTGTTGCATTTGATTTCATTCCATTTATTTCTCTTTCTTACTTGAATTTGTGAAATGTGCATCAAAGGTTCTCACTTTTGAACGGAAACTATATGCTTCCAATAGCATATCCCAAACCTGCACTGCTCTGGCTGAAAGTTCATATCTCTCACTTGTTCATGGAAGAGGTTGTGTTCTTCAGGCATCGCTGGTGCAGCGATAGCTGCCTGGCATCCTAGCTGCTCTTGGATCAGGGAATGACTAACGCATGTGTTATGACATTCGATGATATTTGCATATTCATTTGTGACATTAAGAATTCGTCTTTGCAGCCCCAGGTGTTCCCAAGTTTCTTGTGGAACACTATTAATTCAGTTCCTCATGTTTCTGCTAAGTGAACCTGACTGAGCAGCCCAACTGATAGTATATCTTAACCCCTTTTAGATGTTTCTTGAAAGAAGGAACAGGAGTTTTCAGGGCAGAGAGACAGGGTGTAGGCATATAAAGTATGCCTGGGTCTGACTCACTCTGGCAGTGGCTTTAATCAGGGTGGAAAAGCTGCAGCGTTCTCATGCAATGCCGAGTCAAATACTCACCCTGTGGTCTGCAGGAGGTCAACCATGGTGCACAGACATAGAGAAAAACAGAGAGACAGCGAGATTCAGGTCCCTGACAAGTACACTGCCCAGAGGATATACATTCCACACGTTTCATCACAAAAGACATCAGTTACATCTGAACCATAATATAAGTCCAAAGTGTAATGTTTTTGGGGGAGCTTTTTAAGCCTTTACTGGGATAGGACAGAGGAGACAAGGCAGGGAAGCTGCAAAAAAGACACACAGTAAATGGCCTTGGGGCAGATTTGAACCCAAACCTCTGCATTCGACTTACTGCATACGGGTCACCTGCTCAAGCCAGTGAGCTACGCTGGCGCCTGCCAATGTTTAATGTTAAATAATGTCGAGGAGTTCAGGGTGGGAGGCTCCAGAAGTTTCAGAATACCTACAGTGTCTTGAAAAACATCTCCAGACTATTTGGTTTTACATGACATCAACAGTCTGTCACCTCAGATTTAAAGGAAATAACAAAAGATAAAATATTATATCTAACAAAAGCAAAATTTTGTCCAAGAAGCAACACAGAAAATTATAAATACCAGGTGTGCTATAGGAAATATCACATTGCTTGAGTTCAGTTGTTCTTGGCTGGCCACAGCACTGGAGTTAAGGACATTGGAATAAACCATGTTACATTGTGTTCCTGAAAAACAAGAGGCATGGGGTTGAATCTGAAAACTCTTTGGGATGATGGACAAAGAAAGGTGAACTATGGGTCATTTTAGAGCTGTGGAGCATTTACATGTGTATATAAAGAATGATGTCTAAGTGTAGGGCGAGTGAGGGGTGGCAGACAGATAGGAGACTGGGCAGGAAAAAGTGAGAGACACAACCTGTACTGGACATCGTGGGCTTTCTGTATTCCCAAGGCCTCTTTGTGAGGGTTGCGATTAGGGTTACAGGTCTGGCCCTGAGCACCAGCGCTGTCACTGGGAATTACAAAGAGGCAAAGTGTGTAACATGCCTTAACATTGTGGCAGAAAGCCTGAGGGGGCAGAGAATTAATGCAGGCTGCCTGGATGCATGCAGGAATCTCTGCTTGGTAACTGCCAGCACTCCTTTATTAAATATGCTCTTCAACAAATAGTGCAAAGATTACTTGACATTTTACAGCTTCTCTTGTACAAGGATCTCTGGCTGCTGTTATGAGCTCGGTAAATCAGTATTTTTTTTGTAATAAAGTTAACGGATGCAGAACAAGCAGTGCGTTTCTGTCACTGTGAAGAAGATAAATGTAGCTAGCCATGAAAAAACATGCTTGTCACTTATCCCAAAGTAGACTATTACAATAATGAGCGTGCATAATATCAAGAAGCATAATGGCATCAAGTGCAGTTTTTGTAGATGCATTAAATTTCTTAAAACTATAGTTCAAAGCTTAAAAATGCACAAGACATTTCAGTGGCTCATTTGGATAGGAGTTCCTCCTAAAATGTAATTTACAGGAGAGCTCACATTCCCAGATACTAAGCAGGTTTACATAATTGTAGGCTATAATCAAGAAAACAAAAAAACAAAACAAAAAATAAAACTTTACTCAATGTGTTCAGTAGTCTTCTTTCTTTATTTCTTTTTTTTTGTTGTTGTTTTTTTTTTTTTTTTCAAAAAAGACTGATTGACTGTGGCTTCCGGATATAGCTGTCTCAGCAATAAAACTGCTCTTGCTTGGTGAAGAAAATTAGTGGATCGGTCATAACTACAGTATTTTCAGTACAAGCTCTCTGGCTTTTGTCAGTCATAGAGAGCTTTCATGGCCAAGCCAGTTAATTACAGCAGCAGCAAATCAAAGGAAATGGCAATACCTGCCTTACATCATGTGAGCATTGAGACACTGATGCCATTTATCAAAGATGATTTGACTTGCATGTCACTCACTTCAAACGATTTGCTTCAATATCTAGAGCCACAAATTCAAGTATGTTTCAGTATGTTGTTGACAATTGCTTTAAAACAGAGCCCTGGGCAAACCCCTGCCCCATTCATTAGAAAGTTACATCAATTAATACTTCCTGCTGAGTTGTTTGGAAAATGCTCGGAGCAATTGGTAAAGCTATTGGTGTCGACTTTTCCTCCTGATTACTTCTTTGCTCCAGTTTCTATTAACAAACCACATACATGACTTTGGGAAATTCACCCTAGCTCCACTTAATATTAACTACAAGAAATGCTGTAATGTTTCTAATGTAATTAGGCAGAAGAGCATTTAAATACTGCCTATATTTCAATCTGCAGTCCCACAAATTTACACACTGAGGTGGAATTTAATTTATAGATAGATAGATAGATAGATAGATAGATAGATAGATAGATAGATAGATAGATAGATAGATAGATAGATA
>JAVDPK010054791.1:0-20162 GCA_034780415.1 Cichlasoma orientale
GTGTGTGTGTGTGTGTGTGTGTGTGTGTGTGTGTGTGTGTGTGTGTGTGTGTGTGTGTGTGTGTGAGTGTGTGTGTGAGAGAGAGAGAGAGAGAGAGAGAGAGAGAGAGAGGTTGTGGAAGTGACCCAGCAGTCATTTCTCTCACTGCCAAAGGGGTTTTAACACTGGAGAGTTCTCCACTCCAGGTGCTGCTTCTGACTGACAGGATAATTTGGAGGTGTTGAAAACACACACACAGGCACACACGTATGCAACACACAGGCTATAAAAGCAGCAAAAAGTTAATTTTTATGCTGGCAACGAAGCATACTGCATTATTTTTAAAGTCACAGGTTTTTTTTTTTGTTGTTGTTACAGACTTGAAAGTTGAAGCAGTTTTAATTCCTTTTGTTTTAGGTCAAACTTTCTATCAAATAGTGTGATTCAAAATTAGGTAACACTTTATATTACAGCTAGGCCTGGGCAATAAAACAATGAAGATAATTATCATGAAATAACTTTTCCTTGATAGAAATAGGAAACATGAGTTGAGTCCCAAATCAGGGCCTGCATCCTACAGAGGCCGTTTACATCACAGCGAGAGGACAAAGTCCCAATTTGAAGGCTCCTCCAAATGCAGCCCACAGTTGCATCCTTCTTTTCATGGAAGTTCAAGGATGCATCAGCTGGATACTTCATGGCTCACCCTATATCATACCCTGTACCGGTGGCTGTGGATGATTTTTCTTCCAAAAAATGGCAGCTAGCCGAAACAAAGCAGCCGAGGAGCAAACTTTTGAAAGTAAGTAATGGGTTTCATGTCACTCGATCATCTAGCAGTACAAATGTTAAAGTAACAAAGAACTTTAAAACATTAGATTTGGCTACATTTCGGCTAAGTTACATGATATTGGTGATGCAAGTTGCTTCTTCGTGCGACTCGGGTCCTGCGTGCTTTTAAAGCCATCGACTGCAGTGTCCTGCAAAACGTACTTTAATGTTTCTTTTAGGAGGAAATGAGCAGACCGTTCATTTGTTAAGCTGAAAGAAAGGTGGTTTATTCACAGGGGCCAAGCATTTGGCCAGAGCACTGTGGTAAATCAACAATAGGCCGTTTGTAATATCTCAGTTTAACCACATTGTGGTTTAAATTTATTGGGATTTTTAATTTGTTTCCCCATTTTCTCCCCAATTGTAGATATCTTCCAGGAGGACGCCAACATTTTTCCAGCAAAAGCTCAGTTCCTCTGTCAGAGGCCTGGGTCTGAGAGTTTTAAGTCCCACAGGATGTTAGCTTCGCTGTCCTTAAATACTTTGGTGTATCCCATCGGGACGTGGGGACTTCTAACCCAAATTCCACACAGTTGTTCTTGTAGACTGTTCTAACCATGTGGTTATGCTTCTCTCATGTGCATCATCTATCTGAGGATACATCTTATTGAAGAGCTTGATATTCCACAACCTCTAACGAGTGCCAGCAACCTCCTGCAACCACTCGCCAACCAGTCTCTAGGCCTGTGTGATTGGGTCCTAATGGGGAAATTATGGTCCAGCAGTGGATTTTTTTTGTGCTTCTCGTTTTCCCGGTGAACTCCTCTGCCGCTCCTTTCCCTCCCTTTCGGCCCACTTGTCAACCAATCAGCACTTGACCGATGAACAGCATCATCCACGTCAAGCACCGTGCATTTAGGATTTTGAAGGACTGCACATGAGCACGTGCGCGGAGGTTGAAAACCCCTCTCCATAGGCAAATACCTCCGCTAACAGACTCAACTGTGGTAGCATAAATTAAGCATAAGGTGTTGGACTGCTGAACCCTACGGTGATGATACAGCCAAATCCCAACCCCCTCTACATCTAGAAAAATGCTGTAACATTCTCACATGGTAGATTAAAGTTAAAACTATGAATACATTAGAGATTTCAAATCAGGGAGCCAGTTTCTGACATCACTGTGAGACCGAGAACCTTTGTGCAAGCAAGTGACTTACGGGCAATAATTTAAACCAACCTGTAACATGTAGCCTGTCTCCGCTGACCTCTATCTTGAGGAACAGGCGACCCCGACGCTCAGTGTGGTCCGTCCCGCACAGGCTCGGCACATTGACCACACACTGTTTGTGCACGTTCATGTCGCAGGCTTGAAAGAGACAGAAAACAGAGACAAACATACAGAGTGTTGACTTCATCTGGAAAGGACATTTATTGACTTATGTGTGCAGTTGCGGAACATTTCATGTTAACACTTAGATGTTAATTTAACTGTTGCTGAATTGGTTACTTTATTTGCACATAATTCTGAACGGAAGAAGATTCCTCCAATTTGCACAACGCCCGTGCCAAGAAAATCCTCTGAAGGAAAAATGCAAAAATAACGCGTTATTCCAGTTAGTAAAAATTAACGAACAGCAGATACACAAAACTGAAAGACTATTTTATAGTTGTAAGTTAAACTTGAACCTAAGCCTTGCTGTGCTTCTGCAGAGCCTGGCAAGAAGCTAAGAGTATAGCTGCAGTCGGGTCACATTCAGACACAGGCTGGCAAAAATAAAGCCCTTTGCCACTCCATCGGTGCAAAGGGGATGTCACTGAAGCAGTGCGGCACTTTCAGAGAAAACAGTTAAACGTGGCTCATGTTTGCATATTTCTAAATTAGTTTCTGCCATTATAACCATCCATCCATCCATCCATCCATCCATCCATCCTGTCTGAGTATTGTGAGCATGTTGTTTTTTAGGCATCTGGTAACTCTTTCAACCCAATGATCTGTTCAAACTACACCTTAGTGCCCTTACAATAGCAGAGCCCCTCAAACTATGTGTGCTGCGCTTACATGACAAAGCAGTTGGTTCAGAGAATAATCAGAAATTCCTGTTTTATGTGGGTAAAAGCTGTAATTAAAATCTGCTGTCTAGCACTTTAACATCAATAATTAATCACCACGTGGATGTGCTAGAATCCCTGTAAGCAGATGAGATCACCATTCAGTGGACTAGCACTGGTTTGGATATTGCAGGAAATGTGCTGAATCATGTTTAAAAAAAATGAGAAAAGACTGCTGGATTCTAATAATTAAAGATGCTCTTTGTCACGAATCAGAAAGGCAGATGAGAAATGTATTTTTAATTATTTAAATGATTGCCCTGGGATGGGAAAGAGTGCCATCTGACTTTCTTACAACCTTCTCTGCCTTTCTTCCTCTCTATATACTTTGTCCTCCCTTATCTAACCCTCCATCCATCTCTCCTGCTCTCTACCCTTCCTTCCTCTTCTTGGCAGGCTTGTCAGGCTGACATGCTGAGAGGAGACAAGGAGAGACGAGAGATGGGGAAGCAGCTCGTAATAGCGATGGCCTCCCCACATCAATTTGTTCTGGTGTGCTCCCATTACCATCTGTGATGAGGCCACCACCAGAGACCCACAGATGGATGGACAGAACAAGAGGAAGAGAGAAGGAGGGAGGGTGATGGATGAAGAGGCTGTGGAAACAAGAGGAGGAGGAGGGAACAGAAAATATACAGTGTGGGTTATAAAAAAGGGGGGAACCGGGAGAATGTAAGGAGTAAATATGTTGTACAAGATAAAGGAAAAAGGGGATAGAAGTGTAGGAGTAAAGGGAAAATAATAGGGATAGCAGAGGGGAAAGAAAGGGAAGAAGTGGGAGGGAAAGGAGACTTAAAATGAGGGAAATACGGTGCGGGAAGGGGTCATACATGCAAAGAAAAGAAGGAAGAGTTGAAGCTGGAGCGTGGGTGGAAAGAATGGGAGCACACAGAGGACTCAGCGGGAAAGGATAGTGAATTCTGCCCGAGCTGCAGATGTGTGATTGTAGTACACTACCAGCCTATTCCCATCTGTTCTCATTAGGTGTGGCTCTAGGACGTAAACCAGCACAGCGCATTCGACACAGGCGAACTCACACGCGTGCACGCGGACGGGCTGATACTCACTGTCACATTTCATCCCTTGGTGGATGAGACCGTACAGCAACGAGCCACAGTGGTCACAGAAGGTTGGACTGCCGTATGTGTGAATCTTGAACTTGTGCTTGCTTCTGGGGTCCTGGGCAACAAAGACAGAGTAAAAACAGATGATTACAGTGCAAAAGTCACGACTCACCCCTCATTTCTTTATATTTTGCTTCCGAGGAGCCAGAATTTCTTTTCATTTTTAAAGTTCTTCAGCTTTTCTGAAGATCTTTCAAAGTTTTTCTTCGGACATTGGCTGCCTTTCTCAGTCCAGTCTTTGTACTTGACAATTTTCAGAGAAATGTTTTTTCTTTGTTAAGCCACTTAACACCAACCTATGAAACATTTAAGCATTAAAAAACACACCTAACTCAAGGCATGAACCAGTGCTGTGTCTACACATAATATCTAACACATTTTTTCCCAACTTCTCTACTTGAATCTATGAAACAACTAGTTTGACAGGCATAAAATAATATTTTGCACCAACAAAGTGATTCCCAAAGATTTATTAGCTGAAAACTTGTCATATCTCAGTATGCTGTGCAGTGTGTCCTTAAAAAATTTGAGGAAACTGGATGAATATTAGAAGACTATTAGAAACGGATGGATTGTAGCTTAAAAATCTTTGCAACATGTTAAATCAACATTTCCTCCAATGTGTTCATCACTCTTCAGATCAGGTTAGCTACAGTCACCACAAAATAAACATAGCTGTAATTAAGGCCCTGCAAATGAGGGTGGATGAACCCCCACCAGCGTTGCCTCCATCATTCTGAAATGTGTCAGAGTGGCTGCATGTGTAATTATCCAGGCCACTGACTGAGTAAGCAGGCCCACGTCATTGAAAAATGCCCTTTTCTCCACAAACATGCTAAATCAAATAAACAAGAAAATGACAGAAGAAGAGCGAGAGAGCGAGAGAGCGCGAGAGCGATGGCGGCAGAGGGAGGGTGGAGGAAAGCCTGTGTGTGAAAGAGGAGGGAGCCGTTAGGGTGTGATTGGCAGGGGAATGACTCAGTGGCGTGAGGGTTCCAGAAAAGTCTAATTAGCATGTTCTTCTTTTAGTAAGCTTGCCTATTTTTACCCCTTTCCTCCAGCCTTTCTTCAAGGCTTTACTTGTGAGGAAAAAAAAAAGAAAGAAGAAAAAACAGATGGCGTTGTGGTCAGGCCCCATGTGTCCTGACTGTCTATTCTCTTGGGTCTTCTGTAGACCATTTCTGCCTACTTATTGCTGCATGAATACTTATTCCTCTCCATTATTCAATTGTTGGAACAGTGACTTTCTCCTAAAAGAGACTTGCTGAGAAAAATGCAGACATCAGGGACCCAAACAGCAACGGAGGAGATCTCGTATCTCTGCGCTCTCTGTTCCTTTCCCTCTCTTTGTTTTTAACCACATTTTTTCCTAACGCCTTTTCCCAACAATCTATGGACAAAAGTTTCCTGCTTTTATGAAAGCTTTAAAGGTTTTTATAGGTTTTCTCACTTTAACTCTATGTCACTGTCTCTTTGCTTTTGCTCCCAGTCCTCTCAGCAGCCGGGGTGTATTAAATTAAAATTAAGTTTTTTTTCATGCACTTTCAGCTCGAGTCTTTTACTCAGCATTCCAGGAAGAGGCATTGTGAAAACATAATCTGTTTTGCAACCTGGGATTCTGCACGTGTGAGTGCATACTTTACTCCCCATTTTAGGGGAACCTTATGTTGGTGAAGACACACAGAAAAGAGCAGACGCACATTATCACCAAAATGTAATATCTGCACAGGCTCCAACTAATTCAATAATTCTCTCTCTCTCTCTCCTTAGCTCGGTGATCTCTAATAATATGTCGCTTTACTCTCAAATCATCGCAAGATGATGAGATTGGGCATAATAACACCATCAGTATCCAAAATTATGACACAGTTGCCCAGAAACCTCTCTCAAAGTTAGAATAGGCACAACCAGCCGCAAGTTCTCCCTGCATACCCATTTGCATTCCCCTTATACAGATGTTTCAGCTCTACCAAAAGAAGAAGAAGAGAAAAAAAAGAGCAAGTTGAGCCTATTGTGATTATGCTGCAAAAATAATAATATGCATAATATTTAAATGTGCAAACACTTGAAGAGGCAGCACTCTTGGCAGCTTTTGATTGTGGCCCACGCTGCCACATAAAAAACAAAACAAAAAAAAAAACAATAAATCAACAGTTTGGTTGAGTGAACACAGTTATGGATGTTTGTCATTTCTTCCAGCAGAGTCAGAGGGCCTGTGTTGCTTGATGTGAATATGAGGCACAAAGCCTTAATGTCCTAAGGAAACACTCACTGAAGCCTTTGCCCTTAGCACTGTGTGTCTTTCTCGAGCGGCCTGCTCAGCCTTGGGATTCCTATTCACCAGCTGGACCGTCGCTTCCACATCACCTCTAATCAGCCTGCCTTTTTTCTCCTTTCATGGCCCGTCAACTCGGAGCCTGCTTAACAAGTCACCAGGAGCAAACACTGTGGTGGCTGCGATTTCATCTGTACCTCTGTACCACTATTTTTTTTTACAGTTTTTACTGTTCATAAGTTTTGAGTTTGGGATGAGAGTGATGTGTTTCTGAGTGGATGGAACTTCTCTGGCTTCACCCGCAGCCCTTTTTTTTGTTTGCTCTCATCAGTTCTGTATCTGATATAAATTCAAAAACCTAACAACCCCTAAATATGAAGTGACACTAAATGCCTGATGAAACCAGTGTTTTTCACCCCTGGAGCTTCCTGTCTGGTAATGATGTAAAAAAAATGATTAAAACGACCCTGAGCTCTTTGACTTGTTCGTAACAGTGTATTTAAACAGAGGCTGCAGCTCTTTAGCCCTTTTGACCTCTGGGCCTGCTAAAAGTGTCAAGTCATTCATCCATGGCTGAAACTCCTAGGAACCATAAGAAACACTGAAAGAAATTCTTACTTGCTATTTTACTTGCCAGTTCACTTACAAGCAAACATGCTTCCATACATCAGCATCACTTGAGTTTTCAATAGCGGCTTTATACAGGTGAGTCGTTTGCCTGCTAGTCAGTTTTCATTGTTGTTGAAGCCGTTATGAAAAACATGATTCACAATTTATCAAGAGACAGTCAAATGTAAGCAGGTTAGTCATAGAGCTGAGGCACTGCAAAATAATATTCACAAAATTGTGCTTGCATAATACACAAAATGAAAACATCTGAAAGTATCGAACCTGTTTGTTAGGTCATCCTTTTAGCCTCAAAAGCCCTCTCAGTCATTTGAATACAGGACATGGTGTGCTGAGGAAAGGTGCTAGCAGACAAACCTCATAAATACTAACAAACAGAGCCGGAGATTTTAAAGCAGGAGGTTTAGTCGGAGCGGGCCGAGATGCTGCTGCTGAGTTTCTCAGAGCGTGACGGCGGTTTCATTAACTAGATGAAAACGAGAACGCTGATGATAAGAGCACGGAAAAAATAAGTCAAACTGCAGCTTTATTAATTATAATTAGATATTTTTTTTGTTACTAATCATAAATTAGGCTGAGGTAAACTGGTTAACAGATGGACCTTAAGTGACATTATCAAGCACTATTGTTCTATTGCTTATTAAATGATATGTGTAAACATGGTTTACTTTATATGCATGTAAAGTGGAACAGTGGCTGCCTCACAGTCCGGGGTTCGAATCCCCCGTCTGGCTGGGAACTCTCTGTGTGGAGTTTGCATCTTCTCACTGTGCTTGTGTGGGTTCTTTCCAGGTGTTCCGGCTTCCTCCCACAATCCAAACACATGCATGTTAGGTTAATTAGTGATTTTCAAACTGGCTGTAAGTATGAATGTGAGTGTAAATAGCTGCCGACCTGCCCAGGGTGTACCACACCTCTTGCATTTGGACAGCTGGGATGGGCACCAGCACCCCTGTGATCCTGAACTGGATGGATGGATGGATGGATAATGCCAAAAAAAGATGAGTAATAATATCAGATCGTTTATTCTGCAGAACTGCTCACACTCCATTGTTTACAACACTCTCAGCACTGTCTGCAGTCCGTGTAGTAGCAGGGTCTGACAGTGGTGTCTCTTCACTGTAAGCTGCTAACCAATTTGTGAAGAGCAGCGCTGGAAAGTTAATAAACAATGACCTCATCATTTGCCCTTTGCAAAATAACTCCAACTGTATGTCCAAACATGCATGCACGTGACTGCCGCTGAACTTGTGCAGTACAAAGCAATCTATCCATCCATTTTCTTCTGCTTATCCAATTTGGGGTTACTGGGGGGCTGGAGCCTACCACAGCTGCCACGGGGTGAGAGACTGGACAGGTTGCCAGTCTGTCGCAGTGCTAGCACAGACAGACGACCATTGAAGCTCGCATCCCACCTACGACCAATTTAAAATCACCAATTAAGCTAAAGCTGCGCCCACAGTGGAAGCAATTCACTTGTTGGGGCATCGCTTTGAAGCTGACTGCTGTTCGCCTGCAGACATTCTAGGCTCCAGTTGCCTAGGTAACCCTCTAATGTATTTACTGCCAGGAAATATGTCAATCAACAGTATCCTGTGCTCTCATTGGCAGTCGCTGCAGTCGCTCGCCTGGAAGTTCAGAAAAGTTTATCTCACCCATTCCACGTTGCCAGTAACTGCTTCAAGTCAGCAAATGTCATTTACTTTTTTATGGTCTCTGGCCACCATGAATCTCTATCACTGTGGACACAGCTTAACAAGCATGTCTTTGAACTATAGGAGGAAGCCAGTGTCCTCAGAGAGAGCACTAGCAGGCACAATGAGAACGTGCAAACTCCACACAGAAAGGTGACAGATTCAAACCCATGATCTTCTTGCTGTAAAGCAACAGTGCTAAACACCGCACCACTGTGACACGGGAAAGCTTAAAAAAAAAGAGGTGGTGCTGCCAGATGGAACAAAAGAAAGTCAGTCCAATGCGGCTCAGTCCCAGATGGCTAAAGTGTGTAGTCAGCCATATATATCTGCCAGGACTGCATGACTTGCATGTTGCCTAATCTGACACAGTGATATCAACAGGCTACATTTTAAAAAGTGCCTGTTTAATTTAAAGTTAAAGGTTCTTCCATGGGAAATTTGACAGGAGAATTGGGAACCACACTTAAAGGTTCTTTAAGGTTCACCTGCCCTGTGTTAAGAGAGAGACACTCTGTGGAGGTTGAAGAAGTTCAACAGAGAGGAAGTTTGACCTCAGCCTGCTCCATTATCCTGTCAGGTCTGATCTCAACATTGGGCTCCAGTCACAGGTCTCGTATTCGGGAAACTCTCAGAACAAAACTTCAGAATTTAATCACAGACCTTCAGCTTAACAAGAACAGATTGGAGAACTGAAACGGTTTAACGATTTCAGTCAGCAAAGCTCCATCAGGGATTCTTTTTCTATTCATTGTTTATTTTGTTTTTAATGTGTAGTATTTACACAATCGCACACTAGATAATATCAAACTGGTCCCCAGACATCACTGGGGGGAATTAAATGCCTTCAAAAACACCAACAAACAGAAAAACAATGAAACTACAATTAAATTAAAAGACCAGAATCGTACTGTGAGGGTGTGTGTTTATGCATGACTGCATGCGTGTGCGTGTTGAAAAAAGGCACCTGGGGTAACAAAGTGAACAACTGTACAGTTGCTATGGTGATAACAGGCTGGAGAAAATGCAGTGATAGATTGAGAGCCGGCAGAGGAAGAAAAAAACTAAGGGAAAGAGAGAAGGAGGAAAATCAGCTGAGACTAATTCATTCTGTGGTTTAATAAAATTGTGCGCGCCTGTGCGTGCAGGCGTTCGCACGAAAGGCGAGAGCAGCACAACCACGAAGAGAGTCTAGGTAGAACAAAAGGAACAAAGAAACGAATGCCAATCTCATAGCCAGATACACGTGATGAAATGTTCCCTTTTCTTCCGAGCTGAAGGTCAGGTGAAAGAAAGGACCGTGCGAGGTTGTTTTTAGCCGAGAGGATCATCAGTTATTCTCTGCTGGTGGCGTGGAACCTAAAACAACCAGTGTTGTCAGGCTCGTCCAAACAAACACTGCCCAGAGCTTTGGCTGAACAGGCAACAGTCTGACCCGCAATGGTGAAGGGCACACATTGCATATTGCACTCTGTGACTGGATTAAAATGAGTGCGCCTCAGTGTTTGCGTGTGTGCATCTGTCTGTTAGCACGTGTGCGTATGATAGCACGAGCAGCAGGAAGACAGAAAGACTTATGCAAAAGAAGAATTGTGTAAAAGGAAAGAAATAGGAAACTTGGCTCATGGTCCAAATTCAAAAGAAAATACAGCAGATTTTCTATTATCTCCACATCTAGAAATGCGGAGACAAACAGAGATACATGGACAAAAAAGGAGAACGATGCCAGAGATAAAGTTGAGCAGTGTTTGTGTGTTTGTGGGTGGGCAGGTTTGTTGCATCAAAGTAATACCAAATCTCCAGGGCAAGAGTTGACACTTTCCACAGTCACAGCCGCCGTGGGTTTCAGTGAAGCGGCTCGTGTACACAATGTGGAGACAAACTCTAAATTACACAGTACATTTACACAGAGGGACGAACCGCAGTGACAGTTACGCCTGTCAAAGTGAATCAAAGGCACGAGGGAACACATTTTAAACTGGAATTAAAGACACTGAAGCACATTTACAGTGCCTGCCATGTTAGCAAGATTTCATAATGTATTTGTGTGTTTTATTTGGCCTCTGTTACGTGTGTTGGCTATTTGTTTGGGTTTCTCCTGCCATCTGTGTTCCCCTATAGTCTTCATGTCTCAGTGTTAGTTTATGTTTTACTTTGAAGGTTACTTTTCTCTTTTGTCGTGACTTTATTTTACTTGCTGCTTTTGCCTCGACTTTGATTGCCTGTCGCGCCCTCATCACAGGAGATTTATCCTTCTGTGATAAATCATCGTGCTAGGTATGTCAAAACCACAAAACCCTACACCGTGCACCTCCCTGGAAGCGTAACCACCTGTTGTGTTGATGCTGCCCACAACTTTTGTGACAGGCCTGTTTAGTACCATCAATTTCCGGCTACTTCTTTTGCGATAGTTTTTGAAATTATCTGTGAAAGAATAACAATCATCACCTCAATTCAAGGAACAAGAATCATAGAATCAATTGGTTGTTTGCAGATTGCTGCAGTTGCCTGAAGTTTGCATTGATGATGCCAACTTGCCTGCAAACAGCTGGCCAACTAATGGCCAAATGTGGTGCTAAATATACAGTACCAGTCAAAAGCTTGGACACTCACCCATTCACATGAATGGGTGAGCCTTTTGAACTGTGCTGGTCGCAGCGGTAAAACAACTTACTGTGTATATCCCTACTCGCCAAACATTGGGGATATGCATACTTCTCTCTAGCAACCAGTGGTTGCCAGGGGGTCGACTGAAACCTGGGTTGTGTGTTGTGTGTCTCTTGTTCACACTCATGGGTGTATACTCCTGTCTTTCCCTTCGTCTTTGCCAGAGCATCACCTTTGAGTTTTCCCTCTATTTGTTTTCCATGATTCTTCATGTTTACCTGGACTTGTGGACCTGAACCTTATATCTTTTCATCATTAAAGTTATTAAAGCCCCAACTGTACAGCATCTACCAGTTTACACTCACTCTATTCCTCTTTCTCACTCATGCATGCATACACACAAGTGCACACTGAGCTATACAGATATAAACTGATAGTTGCCCGAGTCCCAGGGTGGAGTTTTGCTTCAAGCAATCAATCGTATCACAGGGACTAATCTGTCACCACTGATAAAAACCATAATGAAGCCATGACTCAGTAGAAAAGAAAAGAAGACAGAGGACAGAGGGCAGCAGAACTGACATGAGATATATCAACAGCAGAAAACTACTGCAGACGAGAGAAATAAGACTTAGAGAAGGGCAGGCGATAAGAGGGGAAAAAAACCTGTCAGAAGTCAGTGAAAACTGGAAACCACTGCTGATTTAAAAACAGCATAATGAGCTGCTCTTTATCACGTTGCCTCTTTTATTATCTCCCAGCCAACATTTCACACATCAAAGAAGACTTACAGTGACAACTGTGGATGCATTTGCTGTCTTTAGGTTCATCTGTGTCTTCAAATCGTGCTTGTAAAGGCACCACTATCTATCACGGATTTAATTAGAAGGATGCCATCTCTTGCTGTCTCTCTCTCCACCTGCAGCTCTTCTGTGTTTAATGGGCCATTGCTTTCAGCCGATCCCTCTGTAAGCATCATTATGTTAAAGACCGGTTTACATGCAGGCAACCCAAACTGGAAATTTTAAACAGATACTGGAGGATATTTGTATTTTTTTAAAAGAAGTGTTAGCCACGAGGTTGTTTCATGCAGACCTTTTCTTTTTGTTTTTTTGCAGTATTTTGCTGTTTTCGAGCCTGCTGATGTTATATGAAGTGATGGAGTGTATGGGTGTTTTCAGCCCATGGTCTGCCTGTTCCATCGGCAGCATAATGCATGTCTTGTCAATGTGTCATTTGTTGCGTGCCTCCTCTGATTGCATGCCTTTCTGGTCTTTTTAGTGAATTAAACATCAAAAAGCATTAGCATGCCATGGCTCTCACACACATGAAACTATTTCATTGCCACATGCATTCATGCAGGCACGCAGGCACGTACGCACACACACAGGGAGTGTGTGAACAAGCTCATTAGTCAGGAATGGTACGGAGAGCAATGAGAGCAACTTTCAAGTGATTTTTGAATATGAAATGTGCAGGTGGATGTATAGGTATGAGAAGAATTAATCGTCTTGGGTATTTCAGAGAGTGATACGGTTTATGACACGCACCATTATGCAACTGTTGCAATCATCACACCCTGTTTTACTTAAGTGAAATTACCAGAACAGCAATATAAACAGTAGCAACAGCAAAATGCAAAAATCGTTTCAAAAGTGAAATCAATTCTGAACAAACATGTCAGTTTATATTAGGCTATTTATACATTACATTATCTCCATTATTATTACAGTCTCATTTTCTTGTTGTAGATGATTGATGTGGTGAGAAGAGTTTAAAATAACATCTGATTAACAGATCATCACCCTGGTAATTACCAGTCTTCCCCCAGACTTCCGGGACTACTTTTACAGTGTTATTATACCCCCAGCATCCAGTTAATTACATGCACCTACCTAAGGTAATATAATCTCAAAGAACAAATAATTTTTATAAAAACGTATAATGTTCAGCTCATTTAGAAGTTAATTACCTCGGAAACAGATTTTAAACGAGCACAACAGTTTGTTTATTGTACGCACTGACATGACTACTGATTAATGAATTCTACATACTGCACTGAATTAAACAAACGAGTGATGGGTATAATTTAATAACAGCACTGCTGTTTTCAAAAGAGACATAACAATAAATAATCAAAAGAAGAGAACACAGATTACAGATACGCTCATGTGAAAATGTCATCTGATTTTTGTTTTTAACGCAGGTTTTCCCCAGTGATAGGATAATTAATCACATCCATGGCTACAATAACTCAACTGGGAACAGAAAGAACTGGAGTAATGTGCAAAGGTCTCGAGCCAGCCTTCATTTCTTTATATTTTGCTAGTAAAATGGGAAATAAATGCAGTGAATTGAAACGTGCAAACATACATGGAAAAACAGTATGTAAGGCAAAAACAGTTGTGCCATTATGACGAGCTTGAAAGTCAATATTTGGTGTGACCACCTTTGTTCCTCAGCACAGCCTGAACTCTCTGAGGCAGCTTTCTTGTCATTTCTTTAAGTAGTCTTCAGGAATAGTTCTCCAGGCTTCTTAAAGGACATTCAAAGCTCTTCTTTGGATGTTGGCTGCATTTTGTTCTGTTCTCCATCAAGATAATCCCACACTGCTTTGATAATGTTGAGGTGTGGGCTCTGGGGACATGACTGATAGTGTTCCATTGTGTGTTTTTCCATACAAGTATGCTTTTAGTGCTTTGAAAGTGTGTTTGGGATCATGGTCATGCTGAAAAATGAAGCTGTTGCCGATCAGATGTTTTGCAGATGGTTTTGCATGTGTGATCAAAATCTAAAAATCATCTTCCATGTTCATAATTCCATCAGTTTTGGCAAGATCCCCACCATCACTGAACTGCAGCCCCAAACCATGACAGAACCTCCACTGTGTTTTACAGATGGCTGTAGGAACTCACTGTTATACCTCCCTCCTGGGAGGTTTTCAGCTAATAGCTCTTTGGGAATCACCTTGTTGGCGCAAAAATACAATTTTATCTGTCAAACTGTGTTACCTTTGGCATTTTCTGCAGATTCAACTAAAGAAATATCCGTTCCTTCTGTACCTTCCCACGTTTTACCGACGAGTAATTCAGCCCATTTTGCTGGACTTTTCCTTCGCCTTCGCAGAATATCAGCATCAGAGATAATGCCTCAGAAATCCTCACATCAAATTCATCATGAATGACAGAGCCATCACACGCCTGTTACACTCATAATAGTAAGACCATTGATCATGTCCTCAATTCATGCTTCACATTATTGCCTGGTCGGGGATGAACAAACTGCCTCATTGACTCTGTTGTATAGAGCTGAATATAAAGCTGCATGTGAGTGCATGTCAGTGTCACTGGGTATACAGGCCAGGGCATTGATGACATGTGTGAATACAGCAAAAAAGCACACAAGTACAACCCTTTTCCCACGAATGGCAGACACTGCAAAGTGTCAGTAATACAGAATGCAATGATTTGCAAATTATTTAAAACCTATTCAAAAAATGTCAAAAAGAATAACAATGACAGCTGGGATAGGCTCCAGCTCGCTGCAACCTGAAATCAGATAAGTGGTTAAGTAAATGAATGGATGGAGAAATATTCATAATTAAGGGATAAGGCTGGGGGAAAAAATCACAATATGATCTTTTGGCTTAGGTGGTACTGAATTAAAAAGTGCATTTCTGATTTCTAGTGGAAATTGCTCCATGAGATCAGGAACACTTCTGAAAACCAGGGTCACTTAAACCTTGCAGCATCCACAAGTTTTAAGTTAAAACTCGAAGAGACAGATAGATACTAGATGCTGCATTCTGCCAGCAGAGTGCGAGTGCTAAACTGCCCAACATGTCCATGTCTGGTGCATTATAAAGCAAAAATTACAGCAAAGAAAGGCTCAAACTGACAATACAGTTTGTCAGTTTCAGCATACAATACTTTGTCTTTCAATCAAATATTTTATTTATTTGTTTTTAAATACATAGTGACCAACTTTTTGGAAACAGAGTTGTACGTGCACCTGGAAATTTTACTTAAGAACAAAATACCACACACACACACACGCACGCACACACACAGAGTCCAGAGCAAAATCAAACTGAGCAGACACAGGTGTTGGTCCCTTAATCCTTCCCTGTTGCTATCTAATTAACAGATCTATTCAAACTGCACCTCTGAGCAGCGCTCACTCTTTCATCACAACCCAACTTTCATCATCAAACACAGCATTTAATTAGATTGACTAGGATATGAGGCCTGCTTTTATTTGCACGCGTTGCCCTCTCTGTGACATGAACTGGAGCTACAGTCCTTTGTTGCTGTAATTTGCACAAAGGCCAAGCGGGGTCTGCAACCTGTGAGTATCATCACTTCCTGTTTGCTCCTCCATATGACCAGAGGTCTCTGCGGCAGCAGTTGTCAGCCTCCATTAGGAGACACTGGTGGCGATAGCTCCATTTCGGCTCACTGGTAATTGAGCTAAATGGCTGTGAGAGAGGATGAGTTGTTCAGAGGATGGTTGACTTTGTCGAGAGGCACTGGAGAATCCCACTTAGTGCAATAGAAATCCACTGTGCCTATACCTAGCCAGCACTTATGGCTACATAAAATATGCAAACACAGACAGCTGCTGCTTTGGCACATGGAGTAGTGCATATAATGTGTTTCTGTTTGTTGAATGTTAAATCTTCAAAAAAGTGACATCAGTGGCATTTTCCTCTTAAAGAGAATTCAAAAAACACAAAATATGATTTACAAAGACATGGAATATGCTGTTAACAGTAACAGTTCTATAATTGTTATTATATTTTTGGCAAATGGTGGTAAGACATTGTATGTATAAAGACTACAGAGGGACTAGTAAAACGAGAAAGAAAAAGGCTCAAAGGTTTGTCACTATGGACAGAAAGTTATATGAATGTCAGTATATATACTTAATAAATCACTGTAGATTTTATTTGCCACACATATTTTCCATCATAATGACCAGTAACAAGTAAATGTCAATAAGTCTTCCCACTGATGTCAGAAAAACTGAGTTTTTAACAATTTTCTAGATGATCTAATGGGATTTTTACGCCTGCCATAAGAAGTAATGGGGCTTCCTTAACCCGTAAAAACACTTGGTTTAGTTTGTTATGCATGTTAGTGAGACCTGCTCCGATGTATGGTTTGGAGAAGGAGGCGCTAACAAAAAGACAGGAGGCTGAGCTGGAGCTGGAAGTATGGACAAGATTGGAAATGCGCACATCAGAGGGACAGCTCAGGTCGAACGATTTAGAGACAGTTAGTGGATATAGTAGACAAAGGATGTTGAACATGCCAGGCAGGTTGAAAAGAGGAAGACCACAGAGAAGATTTACTGTATGGATTTAATGAAGGAGGACGTGCAGAGGGTTGGTGTGACAGAGGAGGATGCAAAGGATAGGGTGAGATAGCAGCAGATGATCCTCTGTAGTGACCCGTAAAGAGAGCAGCTAAAAGAATAAAATATGTTAGCAAATTCTTCTTTGTTCACCCTGCTATTGTTAAGGTTGAAGTCTGGATTAAAATCACATTATGGTCAGTGTTGTCCGTTTCAATTTTTGAATGTTAGTGTACTCCATAAGTTGATTAAAAGACGCCAGACCAGGTTCTAGGCTGGGAAAACAGTGACTGTTTTAGAGTCTGGTGATTTTTAACTCATCCATCCACCCCGACCTCCTCCCCTCTGTAGATTGTAAGAATAAAGAACAAAATAGAGGGCGACAAGATGAACATATTTCTGGGTGGGCAGTCTCTTATTATTGGACATGTGGACTTGTGACCAAAATTAATTCCATCCCTTGACTGGCACCAGTAATACCACTCAGCCAAAGCCTCCACATCAGTGCTGGTATAGGAGGAGAGGAAGTCGAATCCCACTCTTTTCCAGACAGTCTCATTTCTTCAAGATGTTGCAGCATCTCCCTCTGCATAATCTGGGAATCTCGCGTCGTCAGTCAGACCGCGCCGGCCACAGCACCTGCACCACTACCATCAGCGGATATGACGTCACAGTAGCGGCGGGTATAATGGGCCCTTGACACCCAATTCCAGCACATGAGACTGAGTAACCTGCTCCCAGAAGAAGTGAGGAAGCAAACAGTTCTCTCTGTGAAATTCTCCTGGATACATCAAGTTATCTAAAATAACAGAAGAGAGGAGTCGCTGACAAAATGTGCCTCAGCTACTCTGCCAAGAATCAGTGTCACTCCGCCTTTTTCTCTTTAAATAGAGACTACCAAGTGCAATTAGTAAACATCACGGTCTGGAGTTAACTAAATATAGAAACAAAATAATGCTGGAAAGGGACAAAACCAAGAAGACCTTTAGCATGCAGGTAGAGCTAAAAATAATCCAGTAAGAAGCAGACATGCAGAGAATAATTACTGGCCCAGAATATCCATAAAACAGTCTCTCACAGTTCGCTGCCAGCACTTCCCTCTTAGATCAACACAGAATATCTACATATAGATGTTGTTTTAATCAGTGCCGTTTCCCCCCCGGAGGCCAAGGGAAGCCAAAACCTTCTAGTTCTCCTTTTAATAAAAGCAAGTCATCTAATAATTTTGGTAATTCTTCTCTGCTGTTGCTGTATCCATTTCTCATTCCTCAATGAGCACTCGACTGTGAAATGCACTGAGTGAAACGCCGCCCTTCTCAATGGTATGTGGGAAATATGTGGCTGCGTTACACTCCCGCGTGTCCGAGGTAAGCCAGGCTGAGTTTGCGTCCAGACACACAAAACATACACAGATTTCCCCAATATTTGTAATGTGTAATTATTTATGAGTCATTACTAATGTAATGCGACAATGGATTTTAAAAATAATCTTGTTTTATTGTCAGAACGAATCGTGGGTTATCCCATTTGTCAAGCTATGCAGCATCGACACTCATAACATAGCAACATTTTTATGCTCATTTAGCGTCTGCAATAAATACTGATTCTCATATATCACCAAATATCAGCTAATATCTGCCAGTATATCGTCCCTGTACAGTACATACATCGGTCAGGCTCTAGCCGACTGAATTGCTCATGTATCTATGTGTGCATTTTGGCATATTGAGCCTTGCTTGACTGGATTTAGCTGCATGTGTTAGTCCACTGAAGAAGAAGTTTTAATGTGGCAGAAAATGAGCAGAGCGGGCAGCAGCTGTACGTTACCTGGATAGATTGTGGCTGTTCACAGCCTCTGCGAGCTTGTTACTGCTGTTAGTCTGTTCTGCTGGGCACTGAACGTTTGTTCTAGTTTGAAATGATAAGGAAGCGTGAACAGTATTTTTGTATAGCGGGAAAATAAAATGGACTTTGTAACTCTAGCCTACAGTTACTTACTGTGAAAGTGAAAATTTAAACATGCTCTGATTGGTATGAATGCTTCTTGTTTTATGCACTGCAAGAGAGAGTATGTGCTGTGTGTCTGTAAACTTCAATAACAAGGCATGCACAGATCCTGTATCTGTACGACAGCTTTGTGTAAAATGTAATCTAATAGTTTGGGGTTATTGTCTCACTTGGCTTCCTCAAAAGAAAAATGCCCACACGACACCGCTGGTTTACATGGTCTTACACAGTCTCAGAGACAATAATGTCACAAAAGTTTAAGAAAAAGGGGAAGTAGCAAAACTTTTCAGGTCATCTATCACCTGGCTTCCCACAATGTTTTACAGCAGCCCCCCCTTTTACCCTAGTTCCCCTGGTGTGTTTATTAAAGCTTTCGCTGGCAGGAGAACAGGACAACTGGCTGTTAACATACCTGCCCGTTAATCACTGCAACACCGCCACTGAATCCAAGGAGGACGGGCCCCAGGAGGCCATCTCACATGGAAACTATATTTAACCAATGCACAATATAAACAACAAAAAGTAGGAGGTGCACTTTCATAACTAAGGAAAGTATACACATGCACACACATGCACTTTCTAAACACAAAATACTATTTTCTGCATAATATACAATAAAAAGAAAGCCATCCAATCATATTTGTCACTCAAATGACCTGCTGAAAGTGGCTACAACTGATATTTTTCTAATAACTATGCACGAAATGTCATGGGGAAAACAATGTGAGAGTATAAAAGGAGTCGCTCATAGCGATGAACCTGCAGAAAATCATGAAGCTGTGGCTCGTCTCGACTTCACAGCGATTCAGTTCCGTCTCTTTGTTTCTTTGTCCTGCTGCAAAGTCACCGTTTTGGTTTACTGTCAATGTGCTCTAAGAACAGAGCGCGCCCCCAACGCCGAACAAGCACAGCGAACGTCTAGCTGGGTGCTAGATTCCAATCCTTGATGAACACAAGGGCAGCTGCATCTGCACGTAACAGCGAGTACGAGACACGAGTGCGGTGTATAAATCGCTTTTGAATTACTTGAATTAAATGCAAAAGAGACACAAGAAGCCTACAGCAGCTTTATGATGAATTCCCGTAAACTAAACTGTACTTTAGAACAATGCACAGTGAAGAAAAATCAAATTTTGTTTTAACAGATTAAAAAGCAACATATTTGTCTGTTTTTTTAGAGTGACACAAAAATATTACATTAATAGTACTGAAAGCTATTATCATTAATTTAAAGTAGTTGAGTGCAAAGAGGAAGCAGAATGTTAATATTTGAATCTCTTCATATTCCCTTTAATTAAATAGGACTTGGGTTTCCACAGTAGTTATAGATGATAAAACCACTTAAGAGCCACACAAATCGATTATAGAGTTCTGTGAATTCATGGGATTTAAAGTATAGCATTGCTATTTTATTTGATCCCCTAAAAACATCCGTTTTACTTTTTCTAAAGTGAGGAGAATTCAAGTATATTTTGTGGTGTGTTTGCCATATAAACATGCAAACAGATGCTCTGGTGTTGTCCCTTCTTCTGCTGGCTTGTGTGTGTGTGTGTGTGTGTGTGTGTGTGTGTGTGTGTGTGTGTGTGTGTGTGTGTGTGTGTGTGTGTGTGT
>JAVDPK010054829.1:0-20157 GCA_034780415.1 Cichlasoma orientale
ATGGTGGACGTGAACATTTTTATCCTTCTCCCTCTTCCGTTTTGTGACCCGGAGAGCTTTCTTTTTTGCCTCTCCATGTTCTACCTGTCGTCAGATGGTAGCACGATTCAAATGAAAACCGTCGCGATCGAGCGCGTTCTCAAAAGTGTGTGTGCACATCTGTTAAATACAGAAAATGCCGACTACAGAAATAATTTTCTCGCATCGCTTTGGCGCCCCCCTTGTGCGGCGCCACTATCATTGCATATAGTGCATACCCACCTTTTGCGCCACTGTTCAAAGGTTCAGACGAAATTGAAATTACAAACGTAAGTACCTGTTGTGTATTGTGGCCACTAGAGGGCAGTAGAAGAACAGGTGAGTGTGACGCTGCTGCTCTTTCTGCTGCTGTCAGATGCTGTGATTGACAAGAGTCTTTTCAGTATTTTAGCAGCTATTGTGATGAATGTTGTTTGAAGCTTTTGTGCAGGACAAACAACGTGTTAGAGGGTCTGTACTATTCAAATATTGAGGTGTAATTCCAAGTTACGTGATACCCCCAGGTGATTGGATAGCCTTACATTCATTTTCTGTGCCAGCTGTATAGACGCTCTCTGAAGCACATCTCTGGGGCAGTCAAACAGCTAGGAAGGATGTGAAGTCCGTGTCTGTGTTCAGAACAATGATACTGATAAGAAATTGAATGATACCATATGTTCAGAGATTTCTCCTCTGTTTGTGCAACCCAGACAGCCTTAGAAACTTTGATCTGTACGCATATGCCAAACAGACATCCCCGGGCCTCCACTATAGAGATGCAAGTGTACACTTTGAAGTGTCAAACGTCATTTCACTAACCTTCATCTTCATGAACACTGGGTCAAAAAACTGATTGAGAGGAAGGGAATATTTACACACAATTTTAATTATCATAAAACTTATTAGTTATATGTGTAATAAGAATCTCACTTAAATTTCTGTAAAGGTGAAGCAGGAACATACAGACACAGTAAGCACAGTGACATTTCAGTCAGATATTTACATGCTCACTGTGTTGTGAGTTAGAGCAGCAAAGACTTTAGAGGGGAAATGAATGATCAGTGCCTCCATTATGTTGCTTAGGGTATATATAGCCAATGACATAACAGGCACACACACTTCTGTGAGAAAAATTACCCCAGCTTCACCTGTACATGATTACTGAAGAGTGAGGCTAAGTCAACTGGCAAAGGGAAGTGAACCACAAATAATCTGATATAGTAGAGGAACGTTTTTCTTCTTCCTCAAAAATATAAAAGACAGAAACATACAGTGAGTGATGAAAGTAACTACTGGAGTTATTAGCTGATCCAAAGCAAACTGCACACTATTATTGCTTAACAACACTCATCAGTATCAGTATGAGTGTGAGTATCTGTGCACAAGTAAAACTTTTGCCAAATGTATTTGACCAATGGCATTATGCCACCTGTGCAGACACATTCTGTGGAGCATATAAAAGAAAGCAGCCTGTCACCAGGTGTTAACTTTAGGATCTTGATCTCAGCAGTGCAGATACACACTATTTCTGTGACTCTGACAGAAGGCATGGTCTTGTTCGCGATCTTGTTTGGTCTGGCTCTGTAGGCTGTGTCTCCTTCAGGTAACCAGGAATTGAAGCTACAGCGTGGTGACTGTCCCGTGTTCTGGTACTACTTTAATGGCACCCGCTACAAGTATGTAGCCTCACACATGACCTGGGCGGATGCAGAGTTCAACTGTGTGTCACAGAAGGCCCACCTGGTCTCTGCCCACAGTCTGGAGAACTAATAAACTTTGATCCCACTCAGAGACGCACCTGGACTGGACTCAGTGATATCCACAAAGAGGACAGATGGATGTGGTCTGATGGGTCTGCAGTGGACTTTGCCATCTGGTATCCAGGACACCCAAATAATAATAATGATGGAGAACACTGTGTTCACACCAACTATAATCTCAAATGTTGTGCCACTTATTCCTCTGTTTGTGCTTACCACATAGCCTGTCCTTGCAGCTGAGATGGTTGATACAACATTATTACTGTTCACCTGTCCACAATAAAGAAACCAATACACACTGTTAGTACTGTATATGATTTCTGCCTTTGACATCTGCTTCAAAAATGTGCCCTACTTTTCCTTTCTTCTTTCTTTTGGCTACAAACTAAACATCTCCAACATAGCATCCATTTCATCCTCTGCACATCCTGATTCACTAACTTTCCTCTATTCGTCCTCCTCTCTCATTTTCTTCATTCACAAGCTGCTCAGAATATCTCCCCAACATACTTTCTTCACTTGTTAGTACATTCCCATGTCTATCCATTATCACCCTAACCTGCTGCACATCCTTTCCAGGTCAATCTCTCTGCCTCCCCAATCAATACAAGTCAATTTCTCCTTTCTTAGTGTCCAGCCTCACACACAACTCACTATAATTCTTTTCCTTTGTCATACACCTAGCATCCCAGTACTCATGTCTGCTTTCTTCATCTGCCTATTTCACTTTTTTAAATAGCTTACTGTGAGTAAAATCACAGGGAAGGTTTGTCATATAAAACCACATAGTTGTTAGCTACTCTGTCAGCTGCTGCCTTTTGCTAACTATGGCACAGTTTCCTTAAAGAAGCATTAAATATATTATAAAACAACCATCTTTATTTTTAAGTACTGTTAATTTTCTCTGTTAATTTTAGTGTCATTTTAAATTAAACAGTGACTGCCGCATGTGTGAAAGCTTGTACATGTTTTTCTTAAAATCTCTGAACTCTCTGAACACTAGCAGCCGCAGGACAGTTTAGCTGACACAGGAGTGGTGATGATCTGTTCCACTGTGCAGCACAGATGGGCCCATTTTTACTTTCATGCTATAAAATGAACATTCACATTTAAAGAAAGGGAAAAAAAAATAAGTTTTTGCATAAACTGAAAGCTACATAGATTTGCTTTTTATTAGTTATAAGCAGGTCTGTCACAATCACTTAATTTATGTATGTGTTTGCAATTATAAAAAAAAGTGCATTGGGTTTATTTTGCATGTGTTTACTGGAAAGGTTTGCAAACTTCTGTTTCCTCTTCCTGATACTTATTGATGAACTTATTGTGCTTATCGTTTTATCAATAAGGTGTTTTTATAATATAATAAAACCATTATTACTCAGACAAAGAAACAGTAAAGTTCCAGGAAGTGCCAGAGTTGAACAAGTATCAATACAAAGTAAAGTATTATTGCTTTGTGATGTCCTTGAGGTGTGGATGATTTTTTTTAAACCAATTTTTAACCAAACATATTTGAAAGACCTAAAACTCCAACATGGTCTTACAAAAAAAAAAAAAAATACTAACTTTATGTTGCAGTAAATCATATACAACAATGTAGACGTGAACAAGAAAAAAAATAAAGTGCTTTAAAACTACAGAGCAGGAGGCAGAGAAAGAAAAAGAGCAGGCTGCTGTTGGTTGAACTTTCTGTTGTCCCCTTCTGATCTAACTCACATCACATGCAATTATTATTTATAAAATATGCTTTTATAAACTTGATAATGTTATGGTTCCAGAGTTTTGAAATGACGTATAGCTTTTGTGACATTGTTGAGTTGTTGGTTCCTTTACTGAATTTTTATTTTTGCCCCATAACTGCTGTGAGGCTAATGTGATGCACTGCAGATTAATACTAAAGTCATTCAAAATATGAAGAAACACACATGGAATTATTTAGTAAAAAAAAAAAGAAAGTGTTAAACAAAGCAGATAATGTTTTATTTATTTTAGATTCTTCAAAGGTGGCACCTCTTCCTTAGATGACAGCTTTGCACATCTCATCATTTTCTCAGTCAGCTTCACTGATCTTTATGTTGATAACGTCTTTATGATACAATAAATATATATTTACACAACAACAACAGTCACGTTCTCGTGGCACGTTCAGGACAATGTGACTGTTTAACACCCTCTCAGGCAGCTATAAAAGTAAGCAGCCCCAGATCTGCAGCATTCTTAAAATCTCGTGCAGAGAAGCTTCAGCAGTGCCTCATCAAACTTTGAGACTTAAAACTCTGTCATGATCCTGCTCCTCTTCTTGTTTGGTCTGGCTCTGGGCGCAGAGTCTCCTGATGACAATGAGGTCAAGCTCCAACTTGGTAACTGTACCAAATTCTTGCTCCTGTTTTCATTTATTATTGTTTTATTTGTTTGTTTTTAATCAATCAGCAAATGTTTAGGTTCCAAGTGGATTGATGTTTTTTCCCCAGGAGATACAAAATTCATGTTAGTATAATTATGGACGCATGCATTCTTTCAATTCCATGTTTCACTGGGGTCTTCTAGATGTATTCTTAAGTCTCTGAAATATACAGATGAGTTGTGTTTCTGTCACTGACAAAATGATTGTTCTTGCTTCTGTCTTCATCAGATAACCGGGCAGTGAAACTACTGCGTGGAAACTGTCCCATGTTCTGGTACAGCTTCAATGGCTGCTGCTACAAATACACTGCCACACGCATGACCTGGGCTGATGCAGAGCTTTACTGTGTGTCAGTGGGAGCCAACCTGGTGTCTATCCACAACACAGAGCAACAGAACTTCATCAAATCCATGATCAGGAACTTTGATCATGCTGAGGGACCCACTTGGATCGGACTCAGTGACATTCACAAAGAGGGCCGCTGGATGTGGTCTGATGGTTCTGCTGTACGTTTTTCCTACTGGAATGCAGGCGAGCCGAACAACATGGGAGGAAAAGAACATTGTGCCGTAACCAACTATGCTACCCCTAAAGAAAAGAAGTGGAATGACCTCTCATGCTCTCGTGCTTCTCCCTTTGTTTGTGCAAGATGCAGAGTCTGAAATTAAAAATTAAGATACTAATTCAACGTGGACGTGCTATGTTGACATGGATGGGGCCTCCACAAAAAAAGCTAATATACAAACAGTAATTGACTGAACCTCTTTAACATCAATGCTGGCTCAACCAAATTGATAATTTACACACCTTTTAATGAACTCAAAACTAATCTTGATGATCTATAATAAGAAGCTCAAATAATTTTGGTAACAAACATGTTCTGGTAAAAGGATTCAGTAATCAATCTATATGCTTACTATGCTGTGAGTTAAAGTAGCTTTATGAGTTCTAGTCATTTTCAACATGAAAAAAAGAGGTTACAAACCAAATATGAAATTTATTGATCAGTGCCTCCATGACAATGTTTCTGTCATCAACTGCTGTTGTTTTCCTTGCGCTACCGGTTTCTTGGTTACTTAGTACACCAGTGATGGCTTTCTTCTTCAGGACGTTCCAAACGGTTGTATTGGCGATTCTGTTTGTGCAATGGTTCTGATTGATTTTCCATCTTCTCTCAGTTTCACAATTGCTTGTTTCTCACCCGTAGACAGCGCTCTGGTTTTCATGTTGGTTCCTCCTCTAACTATAAATGCACAGTTTGCATTGCAGACAAAACCCAAATCTGAAATTATCTTCTGAACTGTGTGTCAGAGCCGATGTAAATACCTGTAAATAAATGCTGGGATGTTGATCTTTTGCCTCTTATTGATTTTTTTATTTATTTATTTACTTTTTATGTCAAATGTCTTTTTTTGGAGGGACGTGTATTCACATTCTTCTTCATTTTCCATACACAGACCTGTAGCTTAATGAGATATATCAACTTTCATAAAACAATAACAGGGACTTTTTTTCAGTTCGTTTTTGACAAAATAGCTTAAATGGACTGGACTAGTACTTATATATAGGACCTTTCTATTTAGTTGAATACTCAAATTACTTTCTGCTTCAAAGCTTCAAATACAGCAGCATCTTTGTTATGTGACTTGTTTGTGCTGTGACAGTAGCCCATTCCTACAAGTGTCACACAAAGGTCATATAGTCCTTTTCAGGATTAACATGAGGCTTACATGAGGCACACATCTGCTCATTGTGATCAAATAGCAGAGCGATTGTGTTTTTGTTGGTTATTTATTAAACTATATTGCTCATTGTTTCTGAGGACATAATACGTCTACGTGTCCGAGCTATTAAGTTCAAAGGTTCAGACGAAATTGAAATTACAAACGTAAGTACCTGTTGTGTATTATGGCCACTAGAGGGCAGTAGAAGAACAGGTGAGTGTGACTCTGCTGCTCTTTCTGCTGCTGTCAGATGCTGTGATTGACAAGAGTCTTTTCAGTATTTTAGCAGCTATTGTGATGAATGTTGTTTGAAGCTTTTGTGCAGGACAAACAACGTGTTAGAGGGTCTGTACTATTCAAATATTGAGGTGTAATTCCAAGTTACGTGATACCCCCAGGTGATTGGATAGCCTTACATTCATTTTCTGTGCCAGCTGTATAGACGCTCTCTGAAGCACATCTCTGGGGCAGTCAAACAGCTAGGAAGGATGTGAAGTCCGTGTCTGTGTTCAGAACAATGATACTGATAAGAAATTGAATGATACCATATGTTCAGAGATTTCTCCTCTGTTTGTGCAACCCAGACAGCCTTAGAAACTTTGATCTGTACGCATATGCCAAACAGACATCCACGGGCCTCCACCAGGTCAATCTCTCTGCCTCCCCAATCAATACAAGTCAGTTTCTCCTTCCTTAGTGTCCAGCCTCACATACAACTCACTATAATCCTTTTCCTTCGTCATACACCTAGCATCCCAGTACTCATGTCTGCTTTCTTCATCTCCCTATCTCACTTTTTCTTTGCCAGCCTCTTCCTTTGAATACTTTTTTATACTTCCTTATTCCACCACAAAGTCTCCTTGTCCTCTTTTCTACGTCCAGAGGATACACCAAACACCTTCTTGGCAGTTTCCCTCAGCAAATGCAAATGAGTGAATAATTGCAGAAAATGGGAGCATTATAAAATGCAAACAGAAGAGCAAGCACCTCAACATTGTAATTCACTGTTGTAGTTACGTGGATGTTCTTAATTTAAATTCAGTCCAGAAAATGGTACAGAGTTAAAAGTAGGTCTATGCAAACATGAGGTATCATGTCTGTATCTACATTATTATAATGGAAGAAGCTGCCCTTCGGGCAAAGGTTTCCCTGGCTTTAGCCACACCCACATACTGTTTTCGCGCGAAAGGACGGACTGCACCATTTTGAGTAAACGGGGGTATTTAGAAGAAACTCTACTTCAAAACACATGGAATATGGTCTTGACAAAAACCTACAAGTGGGCGAGGCAGGTTTTATTTTTATTCTTACAACCGTAAGTGGAGTCTCAAACTTACAATTGCTGGACTACAAATTTAAGTATAAGACCAGCAAATACAAAAACCCCATGCTTGCATTCGCCGGGCTTTTCTAGCGGTTAGTTTTTAAATCCACCTCTATCTGAGAGTCTCGTGTTACAAGATCAAAGTTATTGTTAGACGAAACATTTATTCAAAACGGAGTAAAATGACCCTCACGTCAAAGGTAAGTCGTGGAGCAATGTGTGCAGATGTGGCTTCCTTTTCCCTGTTGGATTTTGAGATGAAGAAAAGTCACCAAATGAACACCGCTGGCATGGTCGGCCTGAATCAGTAAAGATGCTTTTCGTTTTCTAACAATATGGCTGTAGTGTAGGCTAAGTCAAAGGTCTCTTTTGTAACTGTCATCTGGTAAACCAGCGACTTTATACCTGTATAGCTTCATAGTAATGTTTCGGTACATTGTGGCAATAGTAAACTGGTGGTATAAATGAGCTGCAGATGGATTTAGTTGTGTTTTTCTGGAAGGTCTTAATAGGTGAGTCCCTGTTTGTTTTCCTGTGGGGTCAAAGGTCAGCATCGTTGAAGCTGAAGGAGGTGGTTCAACCAGACAACCGGGGCATTAACTACATGATTCAGAAACAGCTCGACTCAGTTTTATACCCTTAAAATGGCATATACATTTACAGTGAGTAAAAAATGGACCTGTCCCCAACACAAAGGCTTTTAAACAGACTTTATATTTGACAGGTTGCCTATAAATTTGATCTTGAAGCAATGATGCTACAATGACATCCAATCTAAGTGGATTTTTATATGCACTATATCACTGAAAGTGGGGACTTCTTTTTAAAACCCAAAAAGCCAAAATCACCAGTCATATTGTTATATTTATAAATAAAGCATTACTTACCCTTTTTGTAAAATCAGTGCTTTAGTGTCAGCTCTGTATTTGATCACACTCATAAGATGTAGGCACTCAAACTATGTGAGAAGTAGCACTTTAAAGGGTCATTCCCCCTCCCTTAGAGCCAGCTTTCCTCTGATTGGCTGCCCCTCGCAAATAGAAGGTTTGTACAGCAGGTGAGTGGTACTTCTGTGCTCAGCCAGAGGTGTGCTCCAGAAATGATCACATTAAGAATCTGTTTTCTTAACATTATACAGAGCCAAGAGTGGTGGAGGGAAAAAAACAATTTGGGCTTAATATGTATAATGTGAGCTTCTACAGGTAAAGGTACATATATATGACAGAAATTAAGGAAAAGCGTAATAGGTCCTTTGTAGATCTCGCTGATGAAAAGAAAAAGCACATTATTCTTGTTCTTACACAGAATTGGGTTATTGGAAATCCAAACAACAACAAAACACCATGTGCTCATCCACGTCATTACTTTTAAATGAACTGCCTTGGCTTTAGTGATAAAGTGCATTCTTGGATATAATTTGTGTGTAAACTCAAGGTGTAAAGTTTGTGTCAGTTTTGTTGATCCTGGTCTGTTGCATACCTACACAACTCATAGACTGTATAAAATATAAAATGGACGTAGCCACCTTGACAACCGCCCAAACGCTGTAGAGAGGTCCAGTTTAATGAGTGGAATTGTCAAGATGAGGCCTGAGAGACACCAATCAGTCCCAGCTGCCTGTGTTAGGACACTTGTTAATCAAAGGTGCCATTCCCTTAATGTCAATCTCCAGGTAGAGGAGTTATTATTATAATATAATTATAATTTAATAATCACCTTCCTCAGGGTTGATATGAAGGGAGACACTACAGATGGAGACCAAAAGCATTTTTGTGCCAGGCTGTAAACATGTTTTTTAACGCTGCAAAGTCGGACATTTTAAATCTCTGGGGACTGATCTGCTTTTGGAGCCAGCTTCAACTTGCACCTAGAGGAACGGGCATTTTCACAGTTGTGGAAGTTGTCTCTTATTTGCACCACATCTTTCACGTAGTGGAGAAGGTTTCCAACTAAGATAAAGGGGCTCCCTCTAGTGTAAACTTGTAAAAACTGATCCAAGAAATCCTGTGGTTTAACCCTTACACTTATACAGTCTGAGTATAAAAGCAGCCCCTGATCTGTGACTTTGATATCTGCAGCCTGTTTGTGGGTGCTTGTTCCTTGAAAACAGTGTATTCATGCTGATGTGCAGGAAGGGCATTAATGGCAACTTTAACAACTTATTTCAGATTCGCTGATAACTGGACTAGATGTGGATGTGATGTTCAGTTTCACCAAACCTTGTTTAACATGATGCTTTACATGTCTGCCAACAGGCTCCATGTTTCAAATCCAAGTTTATAACTTCTGAGCTGGCTCGTCTGTTCAGCCAGTCAGACAGCGAGGAGGAGTTTGAAGGTTTCAGTGAGGATGAGGAAGAAGAGGACAGAGAATTCTTTAACAAACGGCTAAAGACCAAGGTATGAAACAGCTAATGCTGTTATTTGACAAAAGTCTTTATGATATTATAGCCAAAGCAGCAGCCTGCATGCATTTTTTCCCCCTCTGGTTTTCTCTAGGTGGTGGATTCAGAAGAGGACAGTGACATAGACACAGGCTTCCACTCTGATGGCGAGGAGGCCCAAACAGCAAAGAGGAGGAGTCTTTTAGTTGCACTGAGGTGTGTGTAATTGGATGAAAGGTAGTTTTTTTTTTTTTTTAAAGTAAACCAAATGAATTGAAACTGGACTCCTCGTCACTGTCCACACCTAAACCTCTGATTGCTGATGTGTCTGCATTTAATACACATGAGGCAAAAATATAAAGCAACTATTTAAAATTAAAAAATAAAATGGACGTTTAGGTTATCTGTGCTTGGAGGCGTGTTTCTCCCGCTGCCTGTTTCATGTCAGTTATGCTGATTCAGCAGTGATTGAATAGAGACTGTTTTTAATCTTCCACCTCAGGTTTCCCATCAAAAGAGTGTCTTCCACCAAAAAGGAAACGCAAGAGAAAAATGCTAAAAAGCCAGCCAAAGAAAAGACTCCCACACAGACGTCCAGAAGAAGGCAGACGATGAAGCAGAAACAGGATGATGAGGAGGAAGATGAAGACAAAGAGGAGGACCTATCTCACAGCCTAATGAAACGAAACAAGAACATCCAGGAAAACAAGGCCATGGTATGGAATAGGGATGTGCGCGACTAGATGACTAATCATCGTTATTGTCACTAGTCTACTAGAAGTAATAGTCGGTTAGCTTAATTAAGATTTTAATTGATGCCCAGTACCGTAAATGGTTGTCTTAAATGTTACGCAGCCATCTGCCATCAGATAGAGCTGCAGCCCTGACATTGTTATAGAAAAATGCCTTAACTCTCCTAATCTAAAAGTGCGATTCATTATTGAACGCCTTTGTTTAGACAGTTTTTGACATTGTCTATTAAACAGTCCTAAAATTTAACTTGATATCTGAGTGTTTCTTAGTTTTAGACTAGTCGGTCTAATTTTTTCCCTTGTTTAGACGACTAAGATAATAGTTGCCAGGAACATCCCTTCCTGCCTTTTGTTCATATTCTGACAAAGTGTGAAATCTCTATACATTTATATTGTGACAGCTTCTTACTTGTCAGTAGTTCTCACCTTGATCATGTGTTCTTTGTGTCAGCTGGCTAAGCTGTTTGCTGATCTGAGCACCACCATGGCTGACCTGACTGCACCCACCACCCCTCAAGTGAGTATATGTGCCAGTTTCACGTGACAAGAATATAAACAAAAAAAGAAAAATGAGTGAAGCGATCTGGAAGCCCATCGAGTATAGTGTTCAGACCAAGACTTCCTGACAGTATGCTGCCCATTATTTACAAATACTGATAAATTAAAAAGCAGCTAATATTAAAAAGCTAACTTGCAGTCAGACAATAGATGGTGATATTAAAACTGCATTACAGTAAATGTAGTCTCTCTTTTATTGCTCTTTACAAAGACTGACTGTTTACAGTACATGCAACCAAAGCCTTCTCAGATGTTACTGGTCCGTATTACTGAGGAAAAACAGACTGCATTTTGGTGCATATGTTTGAGTAAGAGGCATCAACTTGACATTTGTATGTATAGTTTTTGAAATGTGTATTTATAGGAGCTTTTGTACATTATTATGATTTTTTTTGTTTTGTTTTATTTTACAGAGGCCATGTTTTTACTAGTCTGATTTACAAATGCTGTTTGTTTTGTTTCTGCAGAAGAAGAAACGGCTGTCAGAGAGGGGAACGCCAAGGAAACGCAAGTCTGAAACAGACGTGGGGTCAGAAAGGAGGAACCCGTCACGGAAGGCTCGTCCTCCTGAGAACTTCGCGGTCGAGGAAAAGAGCGAGCCAATTCATGTCAGAACCCCCCGTACTATAGACCTCAAGAGACTGGTGGAGGTACAACATACTTCATACGCAGTAATCTTCCCCCAAATAAATTACCCTTAAAACAAAGTCCAAAATGGATTTTGTATACATAACTTTGATTTGTAAAATCTGTTTGTGGCCTCTTTTTTATACTTTCTGCTGTTGTAACTGCGCAGATTGACGAGGACCTTCGTGTTGAGAAAAAAAGGAGGAGCCACAGTTCCAGGAAGAGTCAGTATTGTGTGAAGTCAGTCGATGAGATCACCGAAGAAGACCTGGACAACATAGCATATCGCAGCAAAGACAAGATCTGGGACAAGGAGAATGTGAGTCTCATCATCACCGTCCTCAGTTTAGTAGCAGCGTAGTATAACACATTCTCAGCTTTCCTGAGTTGGTGCGTTTTTTTCACTCTGTGTTTTTGTTTTGTTTTTTTAATTGTTTTTTTTGTTTATTCCTCCTCTTTCAGGGCAGCTCGTGTCACCAGTGCAGACAGAAGACTCTGGACACCAAGACGGTGTGTCGCAGTGGTTTCTGTGTGGGGGCCAAAGGTCAGTTCTGTGGACCGTGCCTGAAGAATCGCTACGGAGAGGACGTACGCACTGTGCTGCTAGACCCGGTTAGTCCAAATGTTAAACATATCTCTCACTGTGGGTTTGGTAAACCTGAGGTGATCGTAGGGTTTATTTTGTCCTTTACATAAATAATAATCTCTTGGTTGTTTTTACAAAAAGCTGCGATACTTTTCTAACGGAAGTCTTACATTAGGGACTCTCATGTGGCACATCCTCCAAGTCTTGTGTCATCAGGAATGGGGGTCTGTTCTTTCAAATACAGCTGAGCTGTCTACAGCAGTTGGTACCAGCATACCTCCGTGTACACAGGAGAGAGCGCCACCTGCTGTAACTATAATCTAATTGCACGCACAAAAGATACAGACCATCCAAGCCAAAACTAGACTAAAATATATTAAGACAGAATTTTGCTATGCAAATGTGCACATTCTTTTCTTTTTTGTTTTTAACATCACATCTTGGTGTTAACTGGTGTTCATTCCTGTTAAGTCTCAGCTTTAATTTAAGCAGGTTTAAATATATAGCGAGAGAGTACAGTGCAAGAGGAATGTCTGTTTTTAGCACACAGTGTCCAGATTGAAACGTTTCTATGGCAGTTGCGCTTCATATTGACCTTGGCTCATACGCTAAAGAGCTCAAATGTGGCGCAGAGTTCAGTGAGCGTGGCGATTTTAAATTGAGGAGGAGGTGGGCATGACCGGGGGAAAAAGTGAAGAAGCTCCAACAAGTGAAAGTCTAACAGAGATGAAAGGTTGTAGACTTTGAAACAAAAATTTGTTACTCATTCTTTATTTGAATTACTGAGATCAAAGTAGAGACTCTGCTGTTATATGAGTCTCTATAAATTTCTGTTATATGAATTATTTAATCATTTCAAATAGAATATGCTGAAGAGCAGACAATTACTGACCCAGCTGACCAAACAGAATTGGGATCTCTTTGTAGACGTGGTCGTGTCCCCTCTGCCGAGGGATGTGCAACTGCAGTCTGTGCCGTAAGAAAGAGGGACGCTGTGCCACAGGCATCCTGGTCGGTTTGGCCCGCTACAACGGCCACGACAACGTCCACGAGTATTTGAAGAGGTGAGTCTCCTTTTTCTAATTTTACGGACTCGATTGGAATCTCCCAAAAACATGATATGAAAAGTCTCCAGATTTATGGAAGGCATGTGCACAGTCAGTGTAAATAAATGTGCTACTCTAGTGAATTTGGAGTTGGAAGACTCTCATGTAATTAAACCGCTTCTACTGGTGACTGTTAATGTACATGCATGTGACAAATCAGACGTGATCTTTTTTTTTAAAAAAGTGCACCATTTCCTAGAAGTTTTCATTTTGATGCTTACAAATTGAGTCTGAATCTCAGCAAATACTGAAATAGTTCATCATTAAGGTGATTAGCTGGCACATGGAAATGGAGTGAAGACTTTGCTGTTTCTATTTATTATGTCTTTGATATTTGAGTGTCTTTGGTTTTAGGGCAGTATGCTGGCAGTGATTGATTTTTAAGATCCAGTCTTGAGCTCTGAGACGTTGCAGTGTGTGTGTTCAGACTGAAATTGCTGGCGGATCAATGATAATCATAACCTCTGGTTGTAGTCGTACTCTACATTGTTCATTCAGGAGCTAAACTTCAAGTGTCTTTGTTTTGTTTTGTTCTCCATTGCAGTATTCAGAAGGAGCTGCAGTGAAATCGAGAGACCTGACCAGAGGGGAGAACTTGCAAAAACAGCTGGTATCTGGAGGAGGACCTGGTGCTGCACATTACTGTAGAAATCATTGTAATGCACATTTTTAGGCTTAGAGCAAACTTTACTTGATATACTAAATCAAGAGGTTTTTTTTTTTTTATTTCACCTTAAGATAAAGCACCTATACTGCTTTTATCTTTTTATATATGCTGATTTTAAGGCTGCATAAGATGCAGGGATGCTTTTTCTTTGATTTCTTTTTAAAGCCAGTACTCACTTTTTCTTGTGTGTTTGTTTTCTTTTGGGATGTTTCTAATTTTAATGTTACTTGAACTGTAACATTTAAATTTTTGTGATTCGGGTACAAACTGAACTTTTTACACAAACTACTGTTTTAAAACTCAGTTACTTTGCAGCTTTCTTGTCGGTCTGCTGTTAATGTTTAATAAAGGGTGTCACTATCTGAATAATTTGCTTTTTTTTACGCAGTTCAGACTTTAAGTATTTGAACAGTTTTCATTCCATTTCCTCAGGTATGTTCAATTTGATATAAAGTAATGAATATTAAATTATAGAACTCAGACTTGGCTAAAATTTTCGGTTTTTCTGTATTTGAGCCTTAAGAGGATTGAAAATGTTGGGGATCCTCCAGCTGTGTACATGATGTTGTATCTTGATCCTTTATCCTCATATCCCACAGAGTGATCTCGACTCAGTGCAGTCATGAAGGGGTTTTTCACAGCCATGCAAATGATTTTTCAGCCCTCTGAAGGACTTGTGCACCTTGAATACCATTTTCTAGTTTTCCCTGTCCACAGCTGTATCCATCTGTTGATTTTGCGTTATGCCCGCTTCACTCTTTTCCTGTTTATTAGTCATTTTATTAGGTACACCTGTTAAACTGCTCGTTAATACAAATACCTAATCAGCCAATCACATTGGCTGAACCTCGATGCATTTAGGCATGTAGACATGGTCAGGAGTTCAAACTGAGCATCAGAATGGGGACGAAAGGTGATTTATATGACTGAAGGTGGCATGTGTGTTGGTGCCAGAGGGGCTGGTCTGGGTGTTTCAGAAACTACTGATCTACTGGGATTTAATGGTGGGGGATATTTGTGAGAGATATTTTCTTGGCACACTTTGGGCCCCTTTAAGACCAACTGAGCATTGTGTACATGCCACAGCTTACCTGACCACACTGTACCCATATTCTGATGACTGCTTCCAGCAGGGTAATGCACCATGTCTCAAAACTCAAATGAGCTCAAACTAGTTTCTTAAACCTGACAATGAGTTCACTGTGTTCTAATGGCCTCCACACTCATCAGATCTAAATCCATTAAAGCACCCTTGGGATGTGTTGGAACAGGAGGGTCACATCATGGATTTTCAGCCAGCAAACATCCGCAGCAACTGTGTGATGCTATAATCTCGATATAGACTAAAATCTCAGGAATGTTTACAGCACCTTGTTGAATTTATGCCCCGCAGATATAAATAAATAACAAGCAGTTATTTTATGTGTATCTGGTATTATTTAGCCCCACTGAGTGGGATCAGCTGCAGGTCATCTGCTGGTCCCTCTGGTTACCCGCTTGTGTCATATAATAACTAGGAGCAAGGGCAAGAGTCAAAGCATGGTCAGAGGTCATCCTGAGGTCACCGGATCGCCACAAGCTGCATGTACCATTATTATTATTAAGCAGAGTGACTGAGAAAGAAATATTACAGCCATCTGAAACTTTAATCTTACTCATATCTTCAGTCTTCTGGTGCGCACTTAACATTACTGAGATTTTATAAGCAAAAGGGAGATTTTCCACAGCAAGGCCTCGTGTGCGATCCCCTTTTTTGTGTGATAAGAGAATAAAAAGTCTGCCTTTGTTCTGATACTTTCATAGCTTATTAGATTAAAATAACTGATACCTACAAAACTCAACAGAAGCACCTGAGGGTGCAGGCAGAGAGGCTGCAAACTGTTTTTGAAGCGCTTCAAAGGAGTAACACGTCAAAGGTACGCGTGAGCTGCCTACTACGTGATACGTTTTATAAACTCGACAGAGTGACTTGTTGGTGAACCCTCACAAGCCCCACTTGGAGTTGCACTCGTGTTGTTTTTATTGATCTCTTTATTTTTTTTCCTGGCATTTCCATCATCTGTCCCGACAAAGAAGAAGAAATTGGTCAAAGGCGGTTTGATGTATTTCTTCTTGAGTGTCAAACGATTGTCCTGTGACTCAGGTTAGATCTTTGCAGCTCCAGTTCGAAGGCCAAGAGCAGCACAAAGAGTAACCGGGAGCAGTAATTGTTCCCACAGGGAGCGCAGCTACTTCATCATCACTGCTGTCAAAACACAGCTGAGAGAATACCCAGTAATAAGGAGGCGGCATGAGTTATAGCTCTGTCTGTGTGTGTGTGTGTGTGTGTGTGTGTGTGTGTGCATAGTGTACCATATGTAAAAATAGTTGTGGCTCCATCTGTGTGATTTCTCTTTCCCTCAGAATCACAGCATCATCAGAGAGAAATATGAGACTCACTTTAAGAATCACTTTATTGTCAAGTGTTATGCAGGCAAAGCATCTTTTTTTTCTGCTTGTATTTTTTTCCTTTTTTTTTTTTGTTGACATAACACATTTGTACAAACCAGTTTTAAAAATATCAATAAACTGGAGCCTTTGAGGCTGACCTGGCAAAAAACCCATTATCAAATGTCATGGAGACGAACAAACATCTTTAGAAAAAGATTTACAAATGAGATGTCACTACAAAATATCAAAGAAAAAAAAAGTTGTCACACAAAATATTACCAAAAACATCTAAATTTGTTTGGTATCAACCTTTTTCAGCTTTAAACAATAGTAACTTTTTTTTTTTTTTGCTTTTGTTTTTTTTGCTTTCTTCTTCTTTTGTTTGTTTATTTTTCTCCAAAAACACATTATGGCGCAGAGAGAAAAGGAAGAAATGAACAGCGATGGTCAGACGTAGAAAAAAAAAACAAAAAAACAAACAAACCAAAAAGCAAAACCAGAAGCACGAAGAGTAAAGAAGAGAGAAGCAGCACTACGGCAAAAAACTGAAACATGCTGTACACAACCTCAGAGTCAACGCACACAAATACAAGTCCAGCAAAAAGGCAAATATTACAAATCAAGGATAAATAATAAATTAGCCATACACAGTGGGGTCCCTGTGTGTTAACATACTTAAGGAGGAGTGGGGGTGGGGGTTAAAAGAATTGATAAATTCTATAAAATAAAAGCATCTTTTAATTTAAAATTAATGTACGCACTGAACTAACACAGAGAAACACCACCAGAAAACATTTCGTAATATCCACATAGCTAAACGGCCTGACCGACTCCCACCCGCAGCTCTCATCGCTCCGTCTTAATTGACCTGCCTGTGCTTTGGTTTGCCCTCCACGTCGCCCTCTAACAACTCCGGAGAGCTCCCCTCTGTCTCTGTCCGGCTCACTCTGAAGCTCCCTCTGTACGACAGCTTGTGTTAAGGCAATTGTGGTACATCGGTCATGTAGCAGGGTTAGAGGCGGAGAGGGGCGGTCACCAGAGCACAGAAAGCAAAAAAAAAAAAAAAAAAGAAGAGAAAAAAGTAACATCAGCGGTAGTGCTGTCACCGCAGTTATGCCGACCGTGTCGTGTCGTTTGATGGTGTAAAACTTTCAAACACGTGTCGGCTAATGTGTGCAGCTGTGATGTCAAAGCCACCCTGTGGTACCAGGTCATTCGGACTACGGCACTGCTTCCCGACGCCTTCCCTAATCTTAGAGCGAACAGAGAAAACTTCCCCTGACAATGTAAACATGGTTTCACTAGGATTGTCATTATAGTATTGCTTTCACTAAACAAACAAAGTTGTAGAAAGCTAGATTGTTTTTCTCTATAGAAACCTTTTTTTTTTTTTCTAATGGCCACTGCGCCTCAATAGGAATGCATTATTTTATAAATCTGCTTATATGTGCTTTTTTTTTTCTCCCCTCCTCCTCTTCTTTTTAGAATTATCCCCTATCTTTGTCATCTGATCACAAAGGAAATCAACACCTGAATCTGATCTGAGGACTAAACCTGAACCATGAATAAAACTCAAATTAGATAGATCCTCTGCAGGACAGCATGGGAGTACACACTCATTCACACAGCTCACATTTACACACCCACCTTCCCAATACTGGCCCTGTTCCGTCACTGTTCTGCAACAGCTCTGTACCTTGATTGACCCTCAGCACTGCCTGACAGGTATGAAGCAGGAACACAACTTTGTGCATAGAGTTAGATTCTGCTGTGATTAAGAAAATGTCTCTCAATGTTGGATGGTTTTAGATTCAGCAGGTCCCCCTGTCTTGTGCTAATCTACTTACATTCCATTCCCCGCCACACCTGGAATTATTATAGATTAATTTTTATAAATGCCAAACTAATCTTTCATACTCTAAATTTTTATTGTTATATGTGTTAGTTTTGTTTTAGATTGCTTATATTTTTCAGGTATCTGTTCATCACATGGATCCTGTCCATCCCTTAAGAGTCTTTTCATGAGCGAACGCTTTAAAAATGATGTCAAATTGAGAAAAAAAAAGGAAAAGAAAAGTAACCCCTTACAGTCCTTGCAGAGACCTCCAAAAAAACAGGAAGCCAGCCTTCCACAAAGAGACAGGAGTTAGTCGCCTATTCATACTCCTCCTCCTCCTCCTCCTCTTCCTCCAGGTGATTGGAGGTGGTTGGCGTAGCGGGGTCAGACTCACGTGACAGGGTTGCTACAGCGACAATCTGCGGGGAGGCGGCGAGGTCTTCGGGAGCATCTTCCTCCATGTCATCAGTGGTGATGATTGCCACCGCGGCGCTGCTCTTCTTGTTCTGATGAGTCTTGATGTGCTTCGAGAGGTGGTCGCTGCGCATGAAGCGCTTGGAGCATTCGGGACACTCAAAGCGCTTTTCTCCTGCAAGAGTGGGGAAAAAAACAAAACAGAGGTTTTGATGTTATGATGATGACTTCAAAAAGAAAGATATTTGTATAAGTAAATTGCGTGAAAATTGCATATTTTCTGGTTCCTGCCTCTTAATATTTGCAGCTTTTCTTGGCCATATTGATTATTTGGGTGGTGGGGAAAATTTTTTTTTTTTAAAGATGCCACCTTGACCTCTGTCAGCTTGCAGTGGGCATTTTTTTCACTATTTCTTTTTGACTTTTCAGGGACTGACAGTGAAAGTAAAAGCTGCAGCCCTAGTTTGCATTCAGCAGTGAATTCAAATTAAATTCAAAATCAGTCTGCATCCCTGTCCCTGTGTTTTCTCCTACCTGTGTGCGTTCTCCGGTGTCTCTGCAGCTCATCGCTCCGGGTGAACCTCTTGCCACAGAAGATCCAGTTACAGACAAACGGCCTCTCACCAGTGTGCCAGCGCAGGTGGGCCCTTAGGTGGGACGTCTTTCCGTAGACCTTCCCGCAGCCCTCCATGTGGCAGATGTGCTGCTTTTTCTTTGTGGGATCGCCGCTGTTCCTACAACACAAACTTGTGTTAAGAGTGAGGACCAGGAGCTGTGTGTTACAGAGCAAAGGGAAATACAGATGTTCCTTTCACTTAAAGTCCATCTCCTGGCACTGATTAAAACTCTAAACACTCCTATAATGATTACATACACTCCCCTCCAAAAGTATTGGAACAGTGAGGCCAATCCCTTTACTTTTGTTGTAGACTGAAAACATTTGGGTTTGACATTAAAATCTGAATATGAGACAAAAGATCAACATCTCAGCTTTATTTCCAGGATTTACATTTGGATCTGATTCACAGTTCAGCACGTTTTGTCTGAACCCACCTATTTTTCTTGTGAGCAAAGGTATTGGAACATGTGACTGACAAGTGTGTTTTGTTGTCCAGGTGTGTCCTATTATGTTGATTATTCAAACTATAAATAGGGGGTGAATGTCTACATTCGGTTTCAGATTTGGGTTTTGCCTGCAGTGCGGACTGTGCATTTATAGTTAGAGGAGGAACCAACATGAAAACCAGAGGGCTGTCTATGGGTGAAAAACAAACAAACAAACAAACAAACATTGGCCATAGCCAGTACAACTGTTTGGAACATCCTGAAGAAGAAAGCCGTCACTGGTGTGCTAAGTAACAGATGTTGAACAGGTGGATCAAGGAAAACAACAGCAGTTGATGACAGAAACATTGTAAATGCTGTGAAGAAAGACCCTAAAGCAAGTGTTAGTCACATCAGCAACAACCTCCAGAGGGCAGGAGTGAAGGTATCACAATCTACTGTTTGTAGAAGATTTCATGAGGCTTCACCAAAAGATGCAAACCACTAATTAGCAAGAAGAATA
>JAVDPK010054916.1:0-17729 GCA_034780415.1 Cichlasoma orientale
TGTGTGTGTGTGTGTGTGTGTGTGTGTGTGTGTGTGTGTGTGTGTGTGTGTGTGTGTGTGTGTGTGTGTGTGAGTCTCACACTCTGACCTACTTGGTTTATTGCAGGCATCTATACATAGCTGTGGGAAACACAGGCAGACAATCGGCCTGTTTAAAATTAGCAGTCAGGGCCACCTGTCTGTTTCTCAGTAAAGCGGAAACGCCAGAGCAGGCGGAGAGGGCGAGGATGGAGGGAACAGAGAGGAAGGAGAGACCGGGCGGCGGGGATGGAGGGGATATTGATCACTCTGTTAATTTACATCGCTCTCTTTATCCCCTGCTGTGACACAGGGAGACATTGTTAGGTAGTCAGGATTTGAGGACAGTGGGTGGGGGTTGAGGGGGTTGGTTGGTGGTCCAGGCTATATGGAGTTCACATATCACTCTGCTGCAGCACTGCCAGATTTTACAGCGTGTATATGTAGTGTATATGGGGAGAGGAGAGCAAACTGTTACAGGTTTTTGGCTCACTGGTGTACTTAACCGTACTGTATGTTTAGGAGAAGTGTGTGTGTGTGTGTGTGTGGTGGTGGGTGGGTGGATGGGGGGGGGCTTGAATGGAGGCAAAAGTAGACAAAAAAACCCTTCAGCCCCTCACACCCTTTCCGCCCCCTCCACTCTTAATTTTAACATTGTTGTCACTGTAGCACAAAACTGGCGTTTCCTGCCTGTGTCGTGTCAAAAAGCCAACAGGAAGTCTCCGTCTTCTTAACTGACATTACAGCTGGCATCTTGTTTCCTAGAATCACGATTTTCAGCCCACACTTGGTTTTGTTCCTGCGCGCCTCCGCCAGAATAATAGAGTTTGTGGGTGTCGAGGGAAAATGTTTCAGAAAGGCACCATACTACACTGTCCAAAATACATACAGCGCCACTTTTTTCCGACTGCTCTGTCACTATTGGGCCGCATTCAAAATGTTCGCCATTGTTTGAGTATAAAACGTTAGCTGTCTTCTTGTCGCGCCTGCCGTTCTCACCCTGACATCTTTCTTTTCCAGGACTCCTGTCAGACTGTCAAACAGAAGAGCGGCTCTCCGGGGAAGGCGGCGCAGAGTCCTCCGGCGTCCATCTGTGGCAGCCAAAATGGACGCCGACAAACCAGTCTGAGCGGGCCCGGTCGGCCATCTTGTTTTTAGCGTGGGCGCAGAGGGACTGTGTGCTGCTTAAAAGGCAACGAGAAGGAGACAAGGAAGGAACTTTAAGTGTTTTCCCATGTGTACCTGAACGAGGTTAAAAAGTTGTTTTTTGGTCTGACGCAGCAACACATGTAGCCAAATAAAATATGGACGTAGCCACTGTGATGTCACTCCCTGGTTTGTGAAATCCCGTTTTGAAGCCTCAACTTTAGCTTTAAGACTGTCGCCACCTTGTTTTGTGGAGCTACCCATGCCCGTATTAAAAGAAGAAAGGTGGAGTGCTAAGTTACTGCTAATCAGTACTAGCAGTCATTGTTCCCGGAAGCCCGTGAACGGCGGGACATTTGAAGTACGACAGGTTTTGTATCTAAGAGTTAAACCTGTATTATATCTGAAAGCCACCAGATGGCGATAGCTGTGTTTGCAAATAGACTTACGGTCCTATAAAAGTTTGATGGAAAACAGCTTTCTGACGTTACCTCTGTCAACACTTTACAGCCAGGTTTACGGGCGCAGTCATTTGATAAGTCTACTTATTAAAGCTGATATTGTGTTTCAAAATTGATGCTAATTCAGGGTATGCTCAATGGCTAACAACTTGAGTCGTTAGCAAATGAGCAAGCAGTTTCACAGTGAGACTCGCCCCCTCTCTCTGTCCTGTCTCCCTCCCCTCACCAGTCGCGGCAGATGACTGCCCCTCCCTGAGCCTGGTTCTGCTGGAGGTTTCTTCCTGTTAAAAGGGAGTTTTTCCTTCGCACTGTTGCCAAGTGCTTGCTCATAGGGGGTGGCTGTTTGTTGTGATTTGGTGCTATATAAATAAAATTGAATTGAAGATGGTGACGGTGGAAAACGCTAATCTCAAGGCTTCAAAACGGGACTTCAGAAAGCGGTGCCTGATATCACAGTAGCTACATCCATGACTATGACTGTGACTATGCTAACATGATGTGTAGCAGGTAGGCTTATATTTTTCAGGCAAACAATCTTAATGCGGCCCGTTAGTGTGCTAACATCTGCATATTAGCTCTTACCATAGAGGACAGCATACATATAGCATTAATTCAGCAGGTAAAGCAGTACCCACCAAATTGGAACTGCTGCTGCTAGATGAAATATCAAATCTCTGTAGGATTCACCCCAAGGGGACCCTGAATTTTGAAAGTAGATATTTTGCACACGTGACAATCATGGTGACAATGTAGGATCAAGTGAATAAGGCCCCCAGTCACACAGGCTTGGATACCAGTCCACAGCAATCTGGTAACCTGCGGTCATGAGGGCAGAATGCGTGTACCCCAACCAGCTGGCCAAAACTTGTGATTGCTTTGGTCGCTAGCATGTAGTAGTTTGAATGGAAGTGACGGACTTGTCTACAAACACCAGCCAGCTGCTCTCCGAGCTGTAGAGAAACTGCGAAAAGTGCAACCTGAGATGGAGGCAGTTTGCCTTCAAAGTAGAAGCCGCGCCTTTGGAATCAAACCTCCGTTTCCAGTTTGCGTCTCACTTTTTTAAGTTTCTCTACTGCTCATCTAGTAGTTGGAGGGTACTTGCAGACAAACATGAGAAGCTACAGTCAACCGCGGCAATCACTGTGAGGTTTTTGGTGCAGCACCTTCTCTGAAACCAGATTCACCCAGCAATAGCCAGCAACCTCCAGGAACCACTGCCGATACACATTTTCCCCACGTGACCTGTGGCTGCATCACGTCCGATGTGAGAAACCACAATAGTCACTATATCACCCATCATTAAAGTATGTGCATAGGTTTTAGTTGTTCATAATATCTTAGAGAGGGCGAGAAGCACAGCTAGACTCAGCGACCCGTTCAGTGGTGTAAGTCTACCCACAGGTCGTATTAAAACACACTGGTGGTGCTTTCGACACCAAAAACGACATCCTCACTTTTCCATGTTGCAGGAAGTGTGAAAGGGGTCGGTACAGGTTACACAACTAAAGGATCTTAAGTGGAAAACGAACTCCTGCAAACAACCTTTTTGCACGTTGTCGACAAAGGAAATTGGCGGGCTGAAGGTGCGAGCGGGAGAAGGGTGCCTGCCTGCAGCATCGTTAGTGCCTCTGCTTCTATGTAAAAGGAGTGTGTTCAAGTGTATTACTTCTAATTTTCAAAGACTTTGTGTTGGAGCGCTATATTATTAAAAAAAGAAAAAAAAGACTTCCTGCCAAAAAAGTGGGATTTTTGTTGTTGTTTCATTACAAACTGTATCCGTCCTCACCTGCATTATATCCGCAGTAGTCTGAAGCAGCATGAAGTCGTTTCCCCCCCTTCTCATCATTTCCTATCTTGGCTGAATAATGGCTGCAGTTTTGGCTCCAGCCAGCGCTGCAGAGCCACAGGGCACCCAGCGGTTGCTCAGTAGTCAGTGTAGATCCTGTGGGGCTGGCAGCAGCTACATCTGGCTACTGGGTCTCTGCTGACAGCCATCTTATCCTGAATACTTAATCTCTGATGAAGTGTGGTTTGTTTTTTTTTATGTATTCTGCAGATTTTTTTTTTTTTTTTCAGAAATTCCTTATCTTCGGGATTGGTGTATTATTTCCTGTTTGAGTTTTCTGTAGTTTACACCCTTTTCCTGTGATCTCCTCCACTGTGCACTTTTTAACGTTTCTGAGAAATATCTCGAATAACCACCCGCTGGGAGGAGAAAAAAGCCTCCGGCAGAGTTAATCCGAGGCTGCGCGGGGACTCTGGGGTGCGTTTCTTGAATAAAAATGAAATTCTGAGAACCTGGGTGAGTTCTGAACCTGGCATACAGTGTAGGAATCTGTGTGTGTCAGTCTACAGCTACATTGTCTGCTGGGTTTCAGGCCTCTACTCCACATCTGCACTGTGTTTTTTTATAGTATTTTTACTCACTAAATGTATACGACTGTGTACTTCATGTATCAGGAAGCAAAAGAAAGTACGGATAATTTGTCAACTTTGTGTTTATTGACTCATCATAAAACATTCTTCAAACAATAAAACAATTTTAAATGTCCGTTTCTGTACAACGCTTGCTAAGCAATTTATTTATAATATATATATATAGAAAATGTAAAAGGAGTCGTGTTAAAATGACAAAACTCCTTCAAATTTAATGGCAGGTACTCTGGAAAAAATAACAGCATTCCATCAACAAATATTTTCAAGCAATAAATATGTATTTATAAATAGTGTAAATTTACATCAAGATTAGAAACATAATGAAACAAAAAAAATAATCACAAATTAAACTTAATTCCATAAGTCTATGTGCAACCCATTTTCTTTGTGACTTGGCTAGTAAGTTTTTTTTTTTTCCTATTTTTTCTTTTTTTTTTTTCCTTTTTTTTTTTTTTTAAACCTAAGAAACAAAAACATCAAAGCTCTGAAAAGAACGAGACAAGGATAAAACATAAAAGCTGTGAAAAACAGAAAGAAAAAAAAAAGATCACCTAAATTTTTCACATTACAAATTTTTTGGGGACAGATTTTGCTTTCCAAACTCTTAAAATTACTATCTACCATAGAAAAAGACCAGTTAGGCTAGTGCTCCTTAGAGGGGAGGAAGAGGAGGGGGGGGACTGAAGAAAAAAATTGGGGGGGGGGGGGGGTTCTAGAAATCAAAAAGTTTTCATCCTGTCACCGGAACAGAAAACGATAAAAAGGAGGGAGCGCGAGAGAGAGAGAGAGAGAGAGAGAGAGGAGGGTTGTCAAGTCAGTAGTCTTTTACGGGTGGTGTTGCCAGTTGTGTGAGTTAACAAGTATCTACAAAACATTTTTAATCACGCATTAAGAATCCCACCCCTGCCCCTTGTCCACCCTACCCCGGTTCCCAACTGATTAAGTCCTCAATTAAAACTGGGCTGAACCATTGTCCTAGAGGAGGAGCGGGGTAGGGAGGGCGGGGGGCTGGCGGGGGGAGGAGGAGGAAAAAAGAGAGAAAACAAGAGTCCTGTTGCCGAGCTCGGTGGCGCCCTCTTGTGGAAGGCCCCGGGGCTCTTTGAACAGGGGTTGCATAGACAGACACGCTCGGCCGCCTCAGCCTCCAGCCGTTGCTATGGAGACCAGCCATACAGGAGGGGCGGTGGTGAGGGTCGGGGTGAGGGGGTGGGGGGGAGTCGGCCTCGGCTTTCCTGAATATCAGAAATGGTCCGTGTATGTAGATGTTTGTTCTTTCAGTCTTTAGATCTCAATACATGTTCCTGTAAATGGGCTTCATGGCTCCACAGCAGAAGAGGAAGAGAGGAGTCACCTAATGTCAAGATGAAGATGAATGAAGAGGAGGGGCCTGCGGAGAGAGATGGTACAAATTACTCCTCAAGTTAAAGGCCTCTGCAGCGCGTTCCTGCCGCTGCACAAACTAAGAAAGCACCGCTGCATCGGTATCCGCTAACATCGGGCCTGTTGACTGGTTGTGTCGCTTTAAATAAACGGGCAAAAATTAAATAATATTGTATCAGCGATCGGGCAAAACTGAAAAACCTGATGACTTACTAATGTGAACTGGTCGTAGACCTGCATCAGGTCCTCCATCCTGTACTGTTCCAGCACCACGAAGTCGTCCAGCGTGGCGCTGCCTTTTCGGGCGCAATCCTGGCAGTGGACCACGTACTGCTTCTTGGACAGCAGCTCCCGACGCACAAACAGCAGGTTGAACACTTCCACCTGCGGATTATATGTACAAAAACACATTATTAAAAAAAACAACCCACAGTCAGAATGTCCATGTTATTCCTATTACCCCGTCTGTGATTATCAGAGCAATTGACAGAAGATGCATAATGGGACACTTTTCTAAAACCAGCTAAAAGCCCTGCATTTAAATACAAGCCATTAGCAAAGCTGTTAATTAACTCAAACAAAAACTGAGTGGGCCTTTAATTCAGCTGATCACAACAAGTGCTCATGCTGTCCAAAATCAACAGAAGGGAAAAGAGCAGAAATGTAGGACCATTTAATCTGAAGTGCAGGATTTAGCATTTGCTTGCTTTTATCCACATTAGACTAAAGGTTGCACATCCAAAGCTCGAAGATGTGGGCTGAAATATCAGGTTATTCTTTTCAACGTGACAAAATAAATAAATAAAAATGACCAGCTCTGATTTCTGATCATTGACATTTACCCTACATTATATACATGTACATGCATAAATCATTCAGTCAGAAACGTGCAGAAAGGATCCAACCATGTAGGGTGCAGAGTAATATTCAGGATGTGAGCAGGAACACTCACGCTGAGACAATTAGCTTTCACTTGAAAGTAAGTGTGAGCTGCAAAGCCAGAAAATGTGAAATCCTGTTAAAATTCACACCCCTGATGCTGCAATGTTCCCGGTGTGCTCACTGACCTCGCAGATGGTGCAGTAGTGGGCCGGCTCGTCCCTGGTCCTCGGCCTCAGCGCCGTCTCCTTGCCGGCTGCCGCCAAGGCTTCCTTCACCCACTGGCACTGCTTCAACGTCCGCAGCAAGCAGTACCTGTGATGGGAACACAGCCGTCAGCGCCAGGCGAAAAGAAAGAATCGAGCGAACTGAGCGATCCAAACAATCTGCAGAGGATCCCGTCACTTACTTGATCATCTCAAACAGCTTGTGGTCGGACACTTTGATGTTGCGTGCCATGTTCCAGGACAGGTGCACCATGGGAACCATGGACTTGACGCTCTGGAGCTTGTTCCACTCGTATCGCTCCACAGCCAGCTTGTACTGGTGGGCTGAAAAAGCAGTTTTAAGATTTGAGATCGTCTGCATTCCGAACTTCATTTTACATAAGCGTGCACGCGCTGGGACGAGAGCCCTTCATCAGCAAGGGCAGCGCTAAAAAACGTGAACCGCATAAACAGCTGCTTTTACCGACACCGCTCAGTCCTACAGACGACTGAACAATGAGGATTTGAAACTGCGCTGCAATCAGCTTGTTAATCAGCTGAAAAGGGCAAAAATCAGCAGGAAAACATCACAGCAAAAGGTCAGAGCATCAAGAACGTAATCATATTCAGAATGCGTTTCAACTTTGGCTCCTACCTGATGAGTAAATATACAAAGTTTTCCAGTAACACGTGTAGAAAATGAAATCTTAAACTAACAGCTGCATCTGTCTCTTCCATCCAGAGCTGCTCCAACAGTAAACAGAAACCACAGGTTTAAAAATAGTTTTCAAAGCCAACATATTTTTTACCTCACAATAAACACGAGCTTCTGGTTTACTGCTGCACACCTAAACACTAACTAACCCATTAAGGCGGGAGTAAACAAACGGCCCTGTTTGGTGAGGAAAAATGACTCTTTTTGTCAGTGGAGTCTGGTGGAGAGTATCGGCTGTTCCTCCTTTTTAGAAAGAACTATGTGACGGCAGGTAAAGCAGAGAAAATGTACTAAATAAAGCTCGCTGTTAAGCCAGTATTGATTTCCTTTAGGAGGCGAAAATAGGTCTGCCCTGCAGGTAACACACTGACTGTGGATCACAACCCTCATATCCCCACTTCAACGCAACTGAACTATGTAAGTATGATTTTTATGACCACATCCCACAATTCCACACATACCGGTGAGAGGCCCCACGTTCCAGGCGATGTTGTTGCACCAGCCAATAGCCTGCACCCAGTGCACGGTGCCGGTGTTGAGCCACACCAAGTCGCCTGGACGCTGAATGAAGCGATAGACGGGCACGTCGGCCTCGTACAGGTCCTCCAGGTTGGGCCACCACGAGCCCATCAGGAAGTTGATGTTGTTCCTGGAGGAGAGGAGGGACAGAGTTTGTTATACACGAGCTGAGGGAAGAGAAGAGAAAGAATCAGACGTCTGGATGCAGAAGGAATCAGTTACTTACTTTTCACAGAAGTTGCTCATCACTCCCCAGTAAGGCTCCGGTACTGCAAACCATTCACAGTCTCCTGGTCCAATGTTGATGTTGACGGCACAGAAGTTATTGTGTTCCTGATGACCTGGAGAAAGAGAGAGAGAGGGGAAAAAAAAAAAAAAGGGAAAACATTTCTTTGCACATTTCGGCACAACTCACAGAAGAAAGAATAAAATCAGTAATAATTTGCTCTTCGTGCACTGACCTGGTATCCGGCTCCCGGGCACCTTCATGTAGAGCTGGACTGTGTTCATACCCAGGATGGTGTGACCCACGTGACTGAGCAGGTTGCCGGCTGATACGACTCGAGCGAAGGCCGGCAGTTTACTGAGCTCCTGGAGTTGCTGTTTCCACCTGGCAGGTGAGACAAGAGCAGTGCTTTTAATTTGAAGGGTTTAAAAGTACCTTTCCATCACCAACCTCGACCTAATTTGAACTTTAACCCTAAAATCAACTCTCTACCCTCCAAACAAGCCTTTGGTGAGTGGTGAAGAAAGCAGAGTAAGTTTGAACTTCAACAAAGTTTCTGTACTCAGACTAAAATTCAAACAATCTCACAAAGACGGCTCTTTTTCTGGGTTACACTCTCTCCACACGAGCTCTGACTAGACTTTAAAAACAAAAGGCAGATGAGACTTTAAGATGAATCCAGTACTCACTTCCGTTCGTCCGACACATCGATGTTGGTTCCGAACTTGATGTATTTCAAGGGTCCCCTTCTTTTGCGGGCAGCACTTAAGAGAGACAGAGAATTTCCAATAAGCCACAAACAGTGTAATATGATGTAATCACTTGTAACAAATGAAGAGAAAATGGCCCATATGCACTGCATCATATCTTTGCTGAAAACCAGAGAAGAACCAAATAAAATTAGAGCCTGCAGATTTGTAATGGAGCTAATTAATTAAACCCAAGCCTCTGTATAAAGAACACCATTAGGTACCTCTCTGCTGACGCTGGCTCTGTGTCTGAGGGCTCCTTTAGTGCCTTCTTTTCATTCTCCTCCTGAAAACAAACCACAAAATGCATTAGTCCAGCATTATACTACACCTGAATCATCTTCTGCTCTCTCTGAAGCGACACACAGCATGTGTATTCTGACACACAAGAGTCTAACTAACCCGCAGAGACTCCTGGAAGGAGGCGGCCTGGTATTGGGCGTATTTGGCGATGGTGGTGTGGGAGCGGGCGCTTTCGCAGCGCCACATTTTCTTTGTGCCGGTCGGGTCCCAGTTCTCATCAGCGGGCTGTGAGAGCTGAGTCCAGACCTCCACCAGATGCTCTGGATTGGCCTCAACCAACGTCTTTGTGGAGAACAGACCCAGGTCTGCAGAGAAACACACGCCGGAGGGGGGGAGACAGTTGAAATACTGAACTCTGTGACTGCACATACACACCCGTATGTTGGAAACAACGCATTTACCCAGTTTGAGTGCTCCAGCCAGTCCTCGAATGACAGTGACGGGGTTGGAGGGGTTTGTGCAGAACTGGTGCAGTGGGGGGAAGAAAGCATCCCTCTTGTTCTCCAGCTGGGCCATTGACAGGAAACAGAAGTTACTTCATTTTTAAATTCAAGCCCTAAAAATTCAAGAAATTTTAACATACTTATTTTGTTGGGGGCTAATACTCACATAGATGCTAGGTGTGGGAGGGTTGAGCTTGTCTTTGGGCAGGACTGGTGAGGGTGGAGGGGGCAGGCGTGGCGGGGGGCACTTATCGAGGAGGATGCTGCTGTTGGAGAGGCCGTTCTTCCCCAGGTTTCTGCACAAACATAACAGAATATCTTTTTAGCCACAGCAGCGATGCAGAGTATAAATCAGAAATCTTAAAGCAAACACTTGCTGTCTCACCTCAGATCTCTACTCAAATTCCTTCTTAAAACCTTGCAGGACGTGATGCCACACTTTATTAAATAAACTGGAAAATAAAAAGCACTCATTCCCATTTGATAGGACGAGTGGAACCAAATGGAGGGCTCTATTTAACTGTATAATATCTGCATGGCAACAAGACTGCCCAGTAGCCTTCGGTGTTGTTGACAGTTACATAACAATTTGCCTTTAGTACTGCAGTTACACTGCAATTCCACAGGGAGGAGACATGCTCAAAACAAACCACACAGCTCTGATTTGCACAGGCAGCAAATATAAAATGGTTCTAAACTTAGCTACGATTTTGGAGAACATTCCAGTCATATTCCAAACATTAGGTTACATAATGCTACATTTCACCACTAAATTAGTGTGTGAGGTACACACATTTTAATATTCACACTGAAGCAGCTGCCTATTCCCATTAGTACCTCGAACGCACTTAACTCCGGCCTGTTCTCGCCAGAACCTACTCAGCTCAAAGTCGCTCACAATTAGTAACATGCCAGAAAACTGCTGTTTTCCTAATGAACTTAAAACGGCCTGACTGTGTGTTCTTTGTGTACACAATAACTTGCTCGTGAACATGATCGTCCTGCCGAGAGGAATGAAGCGGGCCGGCAGGGTGCTCTCCGAGTGCATCTGCGGGACCTCATGATGTGAATGGGAAAACAGCGAGGCTTCTCACCTGCAGGCCTTCAGCACGTCTGTGGAGCTGGGGTAGATGGATACTGAAGACGACGATGACGAAGAGGAGTTGTGTCCGTGCGGAGGCGTAGCTTTGAGACTGGTGACGGCAGGCGGCTCAGCCTTCAGTGGGCTTTGAGAGTCCTCGGAGATGCCTCCTTTGCTGTTACCATTTACGGCGGGTGCGGTGGACGTGGTGGTGGCAGGACTGTGGGCGCCTGTTTGGGTGTGCTCTGAGGATTTGGGTGAAGGTGTGGCGGTGGACATGGCAGAGATGGGCGAGGAGGCAGCTGAGCTGCCCTGTGCGTGGGGGGTGGAGGGTAGGATGGCTGGGTGGATGTTGTTGATTTTCTTGTGGGAATCAGGTGCGGTGGATGCTGCAGATGCAGTCCCTTCTGATGGCCCCTCGCTCTCCTCTGGACCCTTCCCCCCTGCCAGCAGGGCAGATAGCCTAGGATTGTCTGCGCTAAGGCTCGGCTTCTCACCGCCTTCCGCCACTTTGCCGCCATCCGAGTGGATGTGATTGGCTAGGCCATCCGCCTGCACCGTTTTGCCATCAGCTGATGGCAGTGGCGACGGTGTCTTGACCTCGGAGTTCCCGTTGCCGAGGGATGCGGCTGTGGTGTTGCCATCTTTGGTAGCGGACACACTGGGTCCAGCTCCACCTGAGGTAGAGGAGTGGGGGAGGGAGGGAGGGGACGGGAGGTGGTTATGAGGCCGCGGCGATGGGGCATTAGTGGAATGTCCAACCTGATTGTTGGGGTGAACGGGGGTGGTGGAGTTGGGGGTCTGGGGGTGAGAGAGGGTCCCCTCACTGCTGGAGCCATGTGGATCAGACCCTTTCTGAAGCCCCTGAAGAAGAAAGAGTGCAACTGTTAAACAGCATCAACAGGAAGCACATTTGCAAGTGGTAAACAAGGCCTCGTGGATGTGTAGCTGTATGTAGGTTCATGTGTAAATTAGGCTTTCATACATATTTTGTATCAGTGCCAGAAATGTGGCCGTGTGTAAGAATTCCTGCACGCACACTCAGAGGGATTTAGCAGCTTGTAGCGTTGTAAAAATAAATAAAATATGGATTTATTACTTTTCTCAATGGTTTTTGACGGCTTTTATGACAGAGCCAAGTAGGTCCGTGGGCTAAAACAGGATTATATCCATTACTTAACAGAGCAGCTGAGAACACTCTTCTGGGCATGCACTGTCATCAGCACTGAAAAAGGCTGTTCGTGAGGCATCTTACCTGAGAGGAGTTTAGGTGCAGGGCCTGGCGCGGCATGGCGTCCTGTGTTTGCGTGTTTGTGCAGGTGTGAGGTAGCAGTGCTGCGTTGCCGCTGCCGGCAGGTTGCAGGTAAGGCACGTCTCCGTTGGGTCCTGTGGGCGCAGGCCCTGGCTGATTATTATTACTACTACTACTATTACTACTACTGTTACTACTGTCACCCGCAGGGAGCGAGTCCGAGTGTCCGTGCGACCCAGAGCCCATGGGCCCGTTGGCCAGCGGCTGAGGCGGGCACAGGGGCCTGTGGGGTCCCAGGTGGGGCCCCAGGTGGGGCCGCATGGGGTGCAGGCTGGGGTTGGGGGAGGGGAGGGAGTTGGCGGTGGGGCCGTTGGGAAGAGATGGGCGCACCTGACCTCCTGAGGCATTCTGTCTCATCTGTAAAAACACGCCATAAAAACAAACAAACAAAGCATTAGTTTGAACCTCGACCTCGATAATAATCACCTGCAAATGATTTATTGTATTTGAAAAACCAGATGGGTGAGCTAAGACAGATATGGAGGCAAAAAAAAAACATGTTGACATTCACCCTTCCAGCACTGACTTGGAGTTTGGCACAAGATACAATGATTTAATGCCTCAACATGCCACAGCTCACCGTAAGAGGGATTTCAGTAACCCAAGTCAGGTCTGAAAAATGTTATGGGACTGTAGATCATGCAGTGTTTACCCACTCAGGATTAGAGTTTATTTACTCTACCATCACAGTTTAAAGCCTTCAAACTACATTTGCTTTAGGGACTGAAACACAGATGAATATGCATCCAAATATTCAATATTTAATATCATAAATGATCTAAGTTCTCCACTATGAGTTACTCAAATTTACTGAGCATTTTGTCCCTGGCTGTGCATGTATGGCGGTGACTGTAGCGGGTATTTCTGCATGCAAACAAACAATAAATCCAAAACAAAGATCAGCACGCGGTGAACTGTTTTGCTGTCAAACGGTTCCAATCTGCGATAAATTTTTACCTGGTGCTGGTGCTGCTGCATTATTGCGAGCTGAGCCTCCAGCTGCTCCAACATCTGAAGCTGTGGCGGCTTCAAGTTGGCCCGATTACTCCGCAACTGTTCCAGCACCTGAAGACGGGCAGAATGAGAGGGAATCACGTGATTTGCCACAGATTTTAAAAATAATAATAGTGATTTAAAAAAAAAAAAATATGGAATTAAAAAAAAAAAAAAAAAAAAAAAAACTGAAAATGTTGCCAACCTGTAATTTTTGTGGTGAGAGGTACCAGTTGGGGACTGGCTGTGCTGGATTACTGGCCCATACGTCACCCTAAGAAAAAAATAAAAAGCCACATTAAGATGAATGAAACTGGAATTACTGCCTCTGCCACCCAGTTCAGTTCTGAGTAAACTCTGCTTACTACAAGGGAAACAACTGCCATATTTACCTTGGCAGGACTGGAGGCTTTCCTCCTCTTGGCTGGGCAGGACTGGTCGCCCGCTTGGCCAAGCGAGCCCACGTGAGGAGGCAGAGACTGCCCCGAGCCTCCACCCTCTGCACTGTGATTGGGCTTACAAGCCTGGAGGGGAGGGGAAAATGGAGGGAGTGCAGGCAAAGGGAAACAAATCAAAGAAGAAGAAAAAAAAAAAGACAGACATAAATGGATGGATAAAACAAAGAGTCACGGATGAAAAGTGAGATTGGAGCAGAGCAAAATGAAGGAAAGTTATGAAAGTAATGAGTGGCAGAAGCGAAAAAGAAGATGGAAAAAGTTAAGGGCAAGGCAGCGAAGGAACAGCGAGAGGGAGAGGTTATGGAGACGGGATGGGGAATGCGGAAAGAGAGAAACAAGGAAGAGCAATAATGTGATTCTGTGTTAAAGCTTAAATGACAGGTAGAGCAAAACATTCTTGTGCATCTAAAGGTGTCGCATCAAAAGGCCGACAGCAGCCTCCGGGACATCTTTCCTGCTTATAGGAAAGCTGGGTGAACATTTACAAAGACTACTACCAAACAGCACCTACAGCACTCCAGCTGTCGTTATGGGAAACATTTACTATAGTCCCAAATGTCGGACATCGCGAGGCAGTAGCAGCTGTTTAGGGACACAGTAGCATAACTCAACCTTCAAAGCCAAAAGGTTACAAAGCATTCACACACTGACAGCCTTAATATTAATTTGGAGAAAGCTCGTGAGCCAGATGTGACTATACGGCCTGCGAAGCGAACATCATCTGCGCACGTTTCATTACAAAAAGTAGGACAACAAAAACGCAGCATCATTATTATGCGTCAGGCTGTAAAGTCACACCTGCCCCACTGAAATCTACTCATCCAAAGAATTTCACATTCATTCACACTTGAGTCGAGTCTCACCACATCAGCTGCTAAAAAAAATAAATAAATCGACACATTCCAACAACAGTGACCACACGCAAACATGGACACAGCAGAACTACTACTATCTACTGCATGATGGACATGTTTGAATGAAGTGGAGATGAAACACTAGGGGGCATTGCCGGGGCTTTGTGAGCGGCTGCAAGATGCCTAAGGTCAGCTACTGAAGGGGGGAGGACGACGAACAGAGCCAATAGGAAGCCTGGGTACAGTCTACGGCAGCACGACCTCACCGATCACACTGAGGCAGGGTCAAGAAAAAGCCCCCACCAAGGGGGGGCAAAGTGATTGTGAGAATTAGAAACACATCACTTGACTTAGAATTCGAGCCCTTTAATCTCTTCGGAAATGGAATCTCTCCCAATCTAAACAAAAGCAGATTAAGAGCAAACAGCAGTGTGGTACAAAAGTTTGCCACCTTAAACTGGATTTGTTAATGAACTGTGGGTGTGGAGGGGGGGAGGAGGAGGAGACTAGTGTGGGTTGTAATCCTGAATACCACGTTAAATTAAAAAAAAAAAAAAAAAACAGGATTAAGAGAAGGAGAAATTGAAGAGGAAAGAATGAACAAAAAGCCGTGGTTGGTTTTTCATTTTGACTCGAACTGAGCGTGATGGGTGAAGCCATGTGACTGCTGGAAAAGGAGAGGGAGTGCAGGGATGGGTAGCACTTGGCTCGGACGCTATGAAGCAGCCGTGACCCAGGGTCGTAACAGTAGCCAATTGAGATAAGGTATTACAAATGGACTGGAAGCAGAAACGGTGTACTCGGAATGCAGTCGTGGTCTCCGATCTTGAGTGTGGCAGTGAACTAAAGACTTTTTTTTCTTTTTTTTTTTGGCGGCTCATTTTTGAGCTCAAGTGTTGCCCATCATTTTGTACAACAGTGCATGCGTGGGTGTTGACCTGCAGGTGTTTGTGTGCATTATGTGTTTGAGAGCCAATGTGTCTGAGTTTGGACTCAGATGGAGGAAGGGAGGGGAGGGGTAGGGGAGGTAGGAGGAGAGGAGGGGAGGGGAGGGGTGTATATTGCTCTATCTGGTCTCTCACCTGCTGTGGTGCACTGCTCAGGCCTCCCTGCCTGGAGGTTAGCTCAGCTGGGATTGGCAGACTCCATGCCTCCTCAATAAGAGGGAGCATTTTACTTTTACCCTGTAGGCTACTGAGCTGGGGGTTACTCAACTGAGCCTAGGGGAATGGAGAACGACGTGAAAAAAAAAAACAAAATAAAAAAATAAAACAAGGCTTTTTTTTTCTCCTTTTTTGAAAACGATGACCTCAAAACAAGGAAATGATCAGCAATGGTAAGTTGGTAGAGGTTAAAACACAAGTGAAGCCAAGTTGAGAAACTGACAGTGACATGTGATCTTATACTGGTCTGCCTAATAACCCTGCAATCATGTATCTAACCACACGAGGAGGTACATTCAGCAACAATGGTCCCAAACACAGTCACAGTTCCATTAAAACAAGCCAGTAGAGCTTGTCTTAATGCCATGAACTTATGCTAACATAACTGGGTGGAAATGTAACATTCCTTCATGCATATGTAAAGGAAAATGACAGTATAGATGAATAAATTAACACATGAGATGTGGGGTTGTTAGAACGCCCAGGTCTTAAATCTGCGCGAGGCTGAGGGGCGACTTCGCTCAGCTATCGTCAGCCTCAATTAATCTCAAAAATCCTTAAAATAAGGAAACCTAATTATTTCTCAAGGGTGCTAGCATGTTTATTGTTTGATTTTTCAGCCCCTTTTATAACACCGAACAGGCCCTTTGGTATTGACAGAATGGAAGGTGTAAAGGCCACAGAAATAAAACCCCACCAGGTATCCTCTGGGATTCTCATTAGAAATCAGTTTTTCCCGTCTTTTTTCCCCCCTCTAGAACTCCAGGATTCAGAAGTATCCCTTGTGCTTGTCTAATCACATCCCTAAGGAATAATTTAATTTAACCTCAGAGGGATGCTAAAGAACAGCAAAAGGCAGAGAAGAAAATGAAGGTACATGAGAAGAGACCTTTAGGAACCATGTGCTTTCCTATCTAAGTGAAAGGGAGTTTTATGATTAGGAAGGTTGAGAAAGAGGGAGAGGCTACTAATGCTAAAGGGAGCCTGCACTGATATCACTCATTTTGTTTGCATTCTGTGGCGTTCACTGCATTATTTTCTGCCCGTAATCTGCATGAGCCACACCAAACAACTCAAAACCCAGAGCAGCACCAACAAATTAAAGCCAGCTTCAATCAGGAATGTCCCAGCTGATCCGGGTATTTCTGCAGGGATAAAGTATTTCGGATGTCTTTTTGGTTTGCTCAGGTGTGCCAGCTGTCCAATAGTGCTGATCCACAGAGCACTTACAATTACAGGAAAAAGATTCTCTGCATTTCCACATCAATAACCTAAAATGAACATATTAAACTTGGACATCTATTTGTTTATCAATGAGGATGATCCAGTATTGCATATCTGTAAGGAGGGAAACTGAACCTTTGCTCCTAATATCTTGTGGGCCACGTTTACATCAGTCTGGCATTTAGTCTGTTTCATTAATCAGAAAGCAATCAACCTCAGGATTCCGGTGAGCTTCCTCAGGTCCATCCACAGCATCTCTAACTTTGCCTCGGCCCTCATCTTCCTTCTTCTCAGACCATTCAGCAAAACAACTTTATTGTTCCCTTGTTGCATGGCTCACTTTCTATTCAATGAATTGAATCACTTCAATGTGGTGTGGTTAACACGTTAACTTTACACCGCTTTGATTCTGGGAGGAGATACGAACCCATCCTCAGTGTACTCTAATGCCGGCCCAAAGCCGTGGCAAATCAAACATGCAGATCCACCCACAGTGGAGACTGCTTGAGGAATAACGGCGCAGCCAAAAGTCCCACCTTTAACAAGAACAAGCCATCTTGCCTCATATACAGCACAACAGAGCCAAACCATGATACCACCACGGTTCCACAAAACACTGTTCCAGCAGCCTTCTGGCTGCTCACCCATGTGATCTTCAGTAAACTGCAGATGGGCAGCAGTGGCTTTCTCCTTGTAGCCCAGCTATTAGCATTACTGCTATTCAGTATTCTCCTGTTGGTGGACTCATGAACATAAACATTAGGCAATATGAGAGGCTTGAGTTACTCTGGTTCCTTTGCAACCTCCCAGACTGTGAACCGCCTCGCTCATGGAATTTATTTCATTGTTTGGACACTCCAATAGAGGGTAACATCCCTTCATTGGCAATGGCAGCCTGACTGTGGAGTCCAAACTCTTTAGAGATGGTTATGTAATCGTTTCCGGCCTGACGAGCATCCGCAACTTTTTCTGAGGTTCTCAGGAAACTCAGTTGTTCATGCTACGATCCTCTTCCTCAAAGATGTGTTGTGAAAGCTCAGACTTTGTAAGGTCCCAGTTTAACAAAAAAAACAGGCCACCCCATCTCACCTGACTGCCACCTCACTGACTGAAAACACCTGACTCTAAAGTCATCTTTAAATTTAAAGCTTTTCACGAGCTTC
>JAVDPK010055094.1:9273-20112 GCA_034780415.1 Cichlasoma orientale
CAATACGCTCCCCCCCCCCCCCCCCCCCCCCCCCCGCAAGCCTAAAAAGGATAAGTGGAAGAAAATGACCCACGCGCAGCCTCTGCTGGTGCTGAATGATGACTTTATGAATTCTTTATGGCTGAATGCTGTATTTTGACATTTGTGTGTGACGGAGAACCAGAAACTGGGAGCTGGTTTCAAAAGCTTCTCTCCTGTGGAACATCAGACATGCAGGTGTTGACCTAATTGCAAAAACATACTCATCCATTAATTAAACAGATATTTAGAAAGAGGAGCATACACTATATGGACAAAAGTATTGGCCCGCTCCTCTCAAGCTTTAAATTCAGGTGTTTTCAGTCACTTTGCCACAGGTGTATAAAATCAAGCACCTAGTCATGGGTCACTCTGAAGAGCTCACTGAGTTTGAGTGTGGTGCTGTAATAGGATGCCATTTTTGACACCAGTCAGTTTATTAAATTTTTCCCCGACTAGATATTCCACGTCAGCTTTAAGTGGTGTTGTCGCTCCAAACTGGCGTGGGTTTCCACAGCTGAGCGGCTCCTGCAGGTGTGATGCGTAGGTGGCCCAATACTTTTGTCTGTATAGTGCACAGTGACAATAAAAGCAATAAGAATCAGTGGGTAAATACACAAGTTTGAATGTACTTAATGTGGATCCCGAGTCTATACTGAAACTCTTAATTCTTTTAGGGTATTTCAGGATTTGCAGATGAAATAGTTTAAAAGTTACAACAAAGTTACTGCGATGTTTTAAGCGATGGCAGTTTATCCTCCACCAAGGCCAAAGCTTAATTCTGAAGTTTAAAAAAAGTGTTCGAGATCTACACCAAAATTTGTGGATTTCGCCTTTCACCACATTTCATTAAATTTAAATTCAACTCAGAGTCAAATGGCAACAAACAACTACTGCAAAAACAAAAAAAAAAACATGCACAAGAATCACAGGGAGCAGATCAACACCCACGTGTCCCAAATGAGTTGGTTTTTCTGCATAATGGCAACATGAAGAGCCCGTAATCCTGCAGGTCTCAGTCGATTGTAGCATTAGTGAGAGAATATTAGGCTTAAAGCGATCGACAAGGCCTTGGGCCATAAAGCAGGCTTTGAGAGGGGCTGAAAGCAGATTGAGTTTGAATGAAGGACCGAGTAAGTTTGACTCTGCCAGTCAAGTGAGGTCAGGCTGGGGTGGGACAGAGGGAGGGCGAGAGCAACAGAGCGACAGATCGTCGGCCTGTTTAAGCACCCTGCTAAATTCATACGTCGCAGCTGTATTCAAACAACATGGATCGGGGGGCTCGGAGACAGCCACCGGCCAAAAGGGGAGTGCAGCAGGTCCTGAGAAGGGGGTGTGGCTCCCCGCCCCTCATTTTCCAGCTCATTTCCCGGGACAGTGGAGAACAGTGGCCCTATTTTCCCCTTGAGCTATTCACCTCACACAGACACCTGCTGGCCTGTGGGGGGAGGAGAGGGGAGGGCAAAGTTTAACCAGTTCACAAGTTAAGACATAAACAAGTTTACTGTAATGAATGGCCTCCCACATTTATCAGGCAAAAGTAAACGATTATTTTCATTTTGAAGTCTTGATTGGCAGCGTAGCCGAACATATTCACTAAATCATTGCAGTTTATTACAATTTTGAGACGATTACTTGAGTTTTCCCTACTTAACAGTATCTGGAGGAGTTAAAGTGGAGCTATTATGCTTTTGCTTATTTTCTGTGGTCATATTAAATAAATATGAGATGACAGTATGTGCAATTAATCTCTGTGAGGCAAAAGCTCAGCCTTCAGACATTTGTTTTCAACTTCTGGCTCTGTGTGATGTCAGTAAAAGCTGATAGCCCTAATATGGTCATCTCAGCTGCTCAGCGTTGGCTGCTGCACCTGAGATGTACCTGCTGTCCAAACCTTCTGTTTGCAAGGGAGAGCCAATCAGAATAAAGGAAGGAGCTAAAGCAGCTCAGAGGATGAGCTGAAGGGCTGCATCAAGGCCCAGCATGTGAATCATGCAAAGCTGCATGCTGTGAATAAAATATGAGTGTGAAACGACCACCATTTTTCCATCCTCCTAAATCCCTGCGGAATGCAGCTTTTTAAATCAATTTCAACCTTCATGTATTTACATGCACAATTCAGACAATTGTTTTCCATTTTTTAGCCACATCTACGCTGTTTGTATCTGGATAGTTAGATACATAAAAACATTGCCTTTAATATCACCTCCCAGAATCCAACTGTAGATTTAACAGAAAAATAAATGCTTATTTAATTATATTGAAGTTTTTCTTGTTATTCCTGCAACATGAAGGTACGTCCTAAACCTCAGCGGGTGGCGCATCACAGAGTTCACACATATGAACCCATATGAATCGGTGAGCGTGTCCAAACCTTTGACTGGCACTGTAAGTACAATTTCTAATTATTATACTATTATAATAGGATCCCTTTAAATTACAGCCCAGCAATATAGTTAACTGAACTGAATTTTTAAAGTAACAAAGGTGTGAAGTTAAAAGTATTTCTCCTACTTTCCTGTTTGTCACAGACCATTTGTCTGATGAAGTTCACTGAAATATCGCAAATAAATACATAGATGATATGAGGGAGTCTGTTTAAACAGCTTGTCCTACCCGCCTGTCTCAGGAAATAGATTTACACGATTTCACTACTTTTTTTTTTAAATCTCCTCTGAATATCAAAAAATTAAAATATGTAAGTGCAAGTGCCTCAACGCATACAGTGCTTGTGTTTACAAGTCAGTCTTCTTTATACAGTACCAGTGAAAAGTTTGGACACGCCTTCTCATTCAATGTTTTTATTTTTTTCCCCCCTACATTATAAATTAATACTGAAGTCATCCAGAAGGAACACACAAGGAATCACGTAGAAAAACTAAAAGTGTTCCCAGAGGTGCTGAGCACTTGCTGGCTGCTCTGCCTTCACTCTGCGGTCCAACTCATCCAAGTTGGGTTTAGATCAGGTGACTGTGGAGGCCAGGTCATCTGACCCAACACTCCATCACCCTCTTTCTTGGTCACATAGCCCTTACACAGCCTGGAGGTGTGTTTGGGGTCATTGTCCTCTTAAAAAATAAAATGATGGACCCACTAAGCACAAACCAGATGGATGGCATGTTGCTGCAGAACGCTGTGGCAGCCGTGCTGGTTAAGTGTCACCAGCAAAGCACCCCCATACCATCACACTTCCTCCTCCAGACTTCACTGTGGGAACTACGCATGTAGGAACCATCCGCTCACCTTTTCTGCGTCTTACACAGAGATGGTGTTTGGAGCCAGAAATCTCAGATTTGACTGGTACTGCACTTCTATAGAATTATACATGCTGCACTTTGGACCCCATTTGGTTTTTGTAAAGATTAAGTTAATAAAAATACTAATATAATAATAAAGAAATGTGCATAAAAGTAGGTTCCTCGCTGGCTCCCAGTATAAAGCATCAGGCTGCTAAAAAGGGTTACAAAAACATGAAGGATTCTGAGACTGTTAGGAGGAGAAAATACTAGAAGATGTGCTACTGTACAAATGTGCCTCATTTTTCGTTTTCTTCTTCCAAAAGTTTTGGCAGTGGCACAAATTTTGTATTTCATAAATTTTGCTGCTAGCAAAAATAAATCTAAATAAATGGTGCCACAAAAACAGAAAATAATAAATACTGAAGTCAAAGCTATGAGCAAAATGAAAATGGAGGATAAAAAGTAGAGTCTGAATACCCTGCTTTGTTATAATTCAACCATTTATTTGGCAATAATAAGATGAGAACGCTGTAACATCATACAGATAATTACAAGGTTTAATATTACCAAGCGGCATGTGGAAACTATAAGGCATGCACAACCTTTGCATAGGGCTGGAATGGCATCGTACAGTACTAGCAAAATACTGCCAGTGAGTTTATCCTTAATCTTTTTCCCTTTACAGGAGGAGCGGTGAGGGGACTATAAGAAAACATAAAATAAACTGAAAAGTAATCAAGGGATAAACAAATTAATATGGTTAAATAATAAAGAAAACAGCAGCTGCAGCTGGCAGAAAAAAAGAGTGTCACAAAAACAGGACACAAACGAATAACAAGGAAAAGGAGGAGGACAACAAACACCCAAAAACAGCACTGCAAGTACGGCTATAGTGTTTAAACACGTCCACGCACTGAGAGAAAAGAGCTTCAACAGCGCCCCCTGCCTCTGATCATCAGTAACAACAGTTCATTCTTTATCTCTGGATAATACTTAATACATATTTCATACTGAAATATCTTCCACACATCTCTTAGTGAGTGTCAGTCCACCAGCTGACCTTCAGATTTAAGGATGGGTGGGGCCACGTGCTGAATTATAAGCTGCAGCTCCTTCCTGTGATTGGCTGAGGAGGCGCCGCGTCTCGCTGGCCTGTGAGTCCGGGCTCGCTTCCTCTGAGCTGGACGGGACGTAGAGGCCCAGTACCTGCTTCACCATGACAGGAAGCTCCTGGGATGGAAGTGGAAGAGGAAGAAGGGGAAGTCGCAAAGCAAGCAAAAGAGGCCTACTGTCAAATTTAGGCACTGTGCATGACTGGGATCCTAAAACGAACAATTATTTCCATAATATGGCATAAGAGACTTTTTTTTTCTATTATATTCTAATAATATTAAGAACTTTTAAAACAATCATGAGGTGTGGAGTCTTACCTTGCACTGAAGCAGCTGCAGGCAGATGGCCTCGGCTCCACGCAGAACGCTCTGCAGGTCCAGCTTCATCGTCAGCTCGTTAATGTGCTGCAGATGAATCCCAATGTGGAAGAGTGTAAGCTTACAGACAAAACCACTGTCATCTTTAATACAGTCACACACATACACACACACACACACACCTTCAGAATAGTGTTGAAGTCATGGTCCGAGCCAATCAGCTCTCCTCGCTGGGACTGGAGGATCGAACAGGCGATCAACAGGTGGAAGTTATCACATGGAAGACGAGTCCAGAGGACCTGAGGAAGAAAACACGACGCTATAAAATGTGAGGTCAAGAAAAAAATTCTTAATATAGACCGTTAAATACTACATGATGCAAGAATGAGGTAATGAATGAGGTTTATCAATTAAAGCAACTAGTTTCAAAGCAAGAATTTCTCCCTTTTATCAATACAAGTAAAAAAATTTATATTAAATTGCTACAATAAAGAACTCACCTCCCACATAGTGAGGATATCCTCAAAGGAAAACTCTCTCTTGAACCAGATGAGCAGCCAGCGGAAACAGAAGCACAGAGAGCCGCTGTCCTGAGAGTCTGAAGGACGTGTAGGGAAGGGAGAACATTCATTTTTATTTATTATTTTTATTTCTGACAAGAAAATTCTTCTTGTACAGTTAAGAGGTTTCTGAGTTAGTATACACCTTCACACACATGCGTGGTGTGCATTTAAATTTATCTTAATTATCCCTCGTATATTCATTAAAGAGGTTCTCTATTCATTGCTATGCAGATGATACACAGCTGTACTGTTCTGTTCAGCACAACAACCTCAACAGCCTCTCCTGCTTCAGTGAATGCTTCCATTACTTATTGGATGTATTCAAATTTCCTCCATCTCAATTCCAGTAAAACTGAGGTTCTAGTGTTTTCACGCGCATCTCTCAGTCCCCCACAGCCTGTCTCCAGTTGGTGCAGAACCCAGCAGCAAGGCTGCTAACAAAGACTATCTGGGGTTCATGTATCACACCTATTCTTGGCTTCAAGTGAAATTCAGAATCCACTTTAAAATCCTGTTATTAATACATAAAGCTCTATGTGGACAGGCTGCTGCTTATATAGCAGAGCTCCTGAGACCTGCCCGATCTTCTCAATGTCCCACACTCTAATTTTAAAACTAGAGGTGATCGTGCTTTTGAGGTTGTGTTGCCCAAACTTTGGCAGTCTTAGGTTGGACCTCTTCCCACACTGCTGCTATTTCTAGACTGCTCCTTAGAAGTCCCGTTCTGACCAGTTGAACGTGTGTATATGATTTCACCGTGGACATTGAACACGTGCAGAGCACCATTAACATTGGTGTCAAACTGACCCAACCTTCAGGTGATGAGAACTGGGACGGAGACCAAACAGCTGTGTCCAAGTCCGAAAGCAGAGCATTAGGCGACTGTCTTTTCTTTTTAAACATTCACTGTAAAGACTTCTAGGGAGCGATTTAAGAACAGCAGCTGGAATTAGTTCTGAGGTGCAAATGAACACAGCAATGAAGGAGGCAGCTGTAAAACTTGTATCACCTTTGCTTTGTAGGTTTCACTTTTACTCTCTGCCTGGCTAAATATGAGCTCACTTACCCAGGAAGTCAAAGAGCTCAGGGTCCAGAGCCTTCAGCAGGATACTGAGCTGAAGAAGCTGCTGCTTCATGGCCTCCTGAGACTCTTCAAAGTTCTGGTGCTGCGGAGAGGAGGAGAGGAACAACAAAGACCCGTTAGTCAGTTCGAGTCCACGGCTTGACTAATTTCAGGTTTTCAGCACAACATAGAGCCAGAACAGTTTTTACTAACCACCAGCTCCATGAAGCCTGTCAGACACCAGAAGGACTCCACCTCATTCTGGGTGATGAACAGGATGGGAGAGAGGAGATCACTCATCCCCTGAACATAACCTGGGCCAATGAAAAAGGAGACAAAGAAACGTGTCAGATCATGTAGCCACCCAATAATGTGAAATTATACACGCTTATCCAGGTTTATTCATATTTTTCTTTAAAGAAATTATACTAACGTTGGTTTCCAATTGTTCTTTAGATACTTTATTACTACGCTGCCTCTTTCAAATTGTCCTCTGTTACAAACAGCTTTAATCACACATGATTTTACATATTTTATTCAGTCTCTTTTAACCGCTGCCAGACCCTGTGATGATCGGTCTTACAACAGCTTGTGCGTCTTTGCGGTTTCACTACTTTTTTTTTTTGCTGAACATTAGAAAGTAGAGAAAAAAATTCATTAGTGTAAAGAACAGTTACACTTTTAATTCAATTTTTTTTTCTCTTTCAGAATTTCTTCTGTGTATTGTTGTCTGTTCTTTGTACAGCGTTATTAAGATTGTGTAAATAATAATAATACTGTAATGTATATATATTGCAAATAAAATTCTATCAATCAATTTAAACTTTTAAAGATCAAAGAATGAGCAGCACATAGTGTGACAAAATGAATAACTTCAGATATCAGAATGCTGTCTGCTCCTGTTTTGCTCTTCTCACTCGTCGGCTTGCCCCTGAAACAATGCCGGCTGCCACGAACAGTAAATTAGAAATTCACTCGGTGAAAAGCGACTGAAATGTAATGAAAACGAAGCTCTGTTTAGCAGCGGCTCACAAATACACACCAAGATCGAAGTTGTACATGCAGTAAGTCATGAGCACGTCGTGAAGCAGGGTCAGTCCTGGATTGTCGTTCCCAGAGAAGAAAGTGTTGTGTCTGTCTGTCCTGTTGACATCCCTCTCTGTCACAACAGAACAAAGACATTTTAGCTTCTGACGGGCAGCTGACTAAACGCTGAACAGATCTTCTGTTATTGGACACACTGACCTATCAGGCTTCTGTAGCCTCTGAGGAGGGAGTTTCTCATCTCCTGCTCTTCACTGACAGACTTCCACTGCACCTTCATTCTGAAGTACTCATCCCTGCACACACACAGACACACACAGACACACACAGACACACACAGACACACACACACATATACAGAGGGTGTTAAAGCTGGTTTCGCGTTCACAAGATTTTTCAGAAAACCTGAACTCTGACCTTGACCTTGAGGTCAAGGATGAATATTGACGTCGGGGTGATGGCAAAACACAAAAAACAACAACACACTAACGTTTTGACCCGAAGAATGTCCTCTCTTTCCTGCGCGGTGCTGTTCCACGGATAAAACCCCAGCAGGAATTTCCATACCTCCTTCCTCAGTGATGGTGTGATGCCCTGCAACACACACACAAAACAAAGAAAGAAAAACACCCATAAAAGAATGCACATCTCATTAAAAGAGGCAAACAGGTGGTCTGTCCCTGACAGAAGGTCTGCTGTTACTGTCTTTAGTGTCCTACCCCTCTGAACACAAGTTCTTTGATTTTTTCTGGGCACGTCACTCGCCCCTCAGAGTCCAGAAACTCCTCCCACTTGTCCAGAGGAGGACCCCTGGTCACGTCCGGTCTGGGACCCAGCTCCACACCCTTGATGAAGAAACAAAGTAAACATTAACAACATATTTTTTATTCCATCCATCCTCCCCTCAAATGACCTTTTTGGATCTTTCTCTTACACAGCTGATGAGTTCAAATCCGGGCTCGTCGTCAGCTTGAGGAGGCAAACTGGGATCCTGAGGAGTACGCGAGTGGACCGGGGACTCTGGAGGCCGAAGCGCTGCCCTGAAGAAATTTGTGACTTTGGAGAATCCACCAAATGTCGTGGCATATGGGTCGTGGATAAATCTCTGTTTAAGTTGAAATTTAAAAGAAAGGACAATTATGAAAATGAAGCATTATCTGTCTGTCAGTAGTTACAATTAATCTAGCTCAAAGACTCCCACTGGTACAGGCGTAACAGAGAGATATGCTGGTTATGCACTCATCGCACTACAATTAAGAAGCTAAAAATGCGCGAAAGACTGGAGATATTGGCCGGAACCAAAGGCTGAGTATAAAAGACAGATGTAGCCACTGTGATGCTGCTACTGTTGGCTGGTCTGAAGCTCTGATTGTTGCGTCGTGGCGGACCCCAGCTTGCTTTTTTGGGGCCCACAAGTGAAGCAAACATATTTAGACAAAAGAATGAAGTGTGATATTAAAACTATGACCCCGGACACTGGGGATTAGCACAGGGTGATCCTCATTAGGGGTACTATGGTGTTTCTGAGAGGTCTGTTAGTACAATTAACTGCACAGTAAACTGAATTATTTATCAGGTAACTGCATTAAAAAGCACCAAACCCGCAAACACGGTGGAGAGGTCCAGTTAGTGACTTGACTTAGCTCAGACGAAGCCTAGTAACACTAACAACAACAACAAAAATCTAGTTACCGTCACAAGATCATTGCCTCCATCATCAAGGAACTGCAGCCTATCGAAGGACTGAGCGCCCGATTCCTGGGGGTAGGCAAGGAAGAGCCGCCCATCGAGCGGTGACCTGATGATGAGAACAGAAACCATGTGATGCAAAGTAAACAGCATCTGAAGCTGAACAACTAATTAGTTGTTTTTTTTTCCTGGATTCAAACACGCTGGCATTCCCCGTAATTAAAAACCCGTTGCTAAGATTATTGAGGTGATGCTTACGGGTCCAGGATAATGTAACGGTGCAGTGCCCTCAGCAGTTCCCTGGTTCCTCCTCTGTGGAAGTGCAACGCAGGCAGAGGGTGGCCACCTCTACTTGTCAGCACGAGGAAGTTTCGACCCAAGGAGAACCGGGACCTCCGAAGAGAGTACAGCTCTGAGAGAGGCAGCGAGAACGCCCAGTGACCTGTGAGGGAAAAAGGGGATTATTCAGGATTCTGAGCACAAGTCTTTGCCCGAACCATCGGAAAAGCAGACTGCACCTGAGTCTTTGACTGGGACATGTTCTCGTTCTTTCTTCACCGTGCTGATAACTGCCCAGTCTGGCTCATACCCCGGATCGAAGCTTGTATCCTCTTCCCCTCCATCACCATCCTAATTGGGCAGAAATTATTGGAGGAGAAGCCATTAACAAACACATTTTTTTTTTTTTTTAATCAGCACGTAGCAAACAGATGGTTCCTACCTTTTTGCTGAAGAGTACAGCAGGAGCGTTGCGACCGTCATCCTCCAGTGGGCTCCACTCCAGGGCTGGCACCCCAGCCTGAAAAAATAAAGACATCATTAGTTACCCCCGAGCTTTTCTGATCATACCTTCTGAGCTCACACGGACTTTCTTACCCGCTCCACAATGCGGATGAATCCTGGGATGCTAGTGTCCTGGTTATTCCTCTTGGCATTTGTGTGGAGGTACACCCCCTCCTTCTCAAATATCAGCTGAAGAGGAAAAAGCCAAAATGAAGAGGTAAATGTAATCTCAGTTAAAGACGACTCTCTCTGGGTTTGCGCCAAATTTCAGTCACTGAAATGAATGAAATGTATGGCAACTGTACCTAATAAGGCTTTAACTAATGATTATTCAATCATCCATTAATATGCACGGTATAACTGATATCTTGTGTGGTTGAACACAACTTGAAGTTGAACTTGGGCCACATACAAAGAACAAGGATTAAACACTAGCACATGACCTGTGCATACCTGGAATTCCTTTTTTGTGGGAAATCCACCACTCCCTATCCCCGCTGGTGTTCATAGGGTTATCCACACCTCTTCATGAAGGACAGACACTCAGTGTGACACGCACGCAGCCCTCTAAGGCAACCCAATGTCACGACCTCCGGCAACCACTAAACAATTGAACTGAAATTTTCATTTGCTAGGTGGACGGCATTGGGGAATACACAGTTTTCCTTATTAACCAGTGTTTGCCAGGGAGCTGCTGACCGATCTCCAGGCCTGGGTTTGAGTTAATTGGTGATACTATAATGGCAGCAGGTGCTGATGTATGTGTGTGTGGACATATCCTTTTGACCAGGATATAGCCTTCAATGCAAATATTAAACAAATACAGTACCAGTCAAACATCTGGACACACTTATCCATTAATATAAATGGGTAAGTGTGTCCAAACATTTGACTGGTACTGTATGTAGGACCACTTTAGAAACATCCCGTCTTAGACTGATGCTGAAAAGCTAATTCATGCATTTATTACTTCTAGGCTGGACTATTGTAATTCATTATTATCAGGCTGT
>JAVDPK010055190.1:6886-20099 GCA_034780415.1 Cichlasoma orientale
ACCTACCCTGGCACCAACCCCCACTGCCTTCCTCCCAAAAAAGGAGAGAGAGACACACACACACACACACTGACAAATGCACACACAGCGGCCAGTTAACAGTGTTTCTCTTTGTTCTTTGCCATATACCTGCAGGGCTGCTGGAAGAACTGGAGGATTGTGGGTGGGTGTTGTGTTTGCTTATAGGGTGGTGGCAAACAAACCAAGCATCACAGAAATACACAAGAAAAAAAAAAGAGAAAAAAAAAGGAATGAGAGACAGAAGCAGAGGCAGATCGCCGGGGGGATGGGTGGCACAAACCCCAGAAGAGGTTTCCTCTTTCTCCTCTGTCTCCTTTTTATCTCCTCCCTGATTTTTTTTTTTTTTTTTTTTTGGTTCATGTATTCCTTTCTCCATTTCTGTTGCTTTGTTGATATTTCCCTCCTATTTTTTTTCCTTCTTCTTCTTCATACCAGAGTGAATGAAATTTCCTTACTCGCCAGAATTACCCTGTAACCATGGAAACGCTGGCGGTGAGAACATGGCGCCCTGGCATTCAATTTCAACACTGGTCCCTCCCACCCCTCACCCCTCCTCCTCCTCCTGCTTCTCCTCCTTTTCTCTGTTCTATTGCTTCCAACACCCCCCCACCCCCTCCATCCCTTCCGCCCTCCCACCCACCCCTCATTTACTCCTGCTTCAGGGCTCAGACAGGAAGCTCGCTCATGCCAGCTCCTCTACAGAGGAGAGAGATAGAGCGAGCACCATGAGCAGAATGCCAAGTCTCCACAAAATCCAGCTCATTAGCTCTCACTGTCTCTATATCTCCCTCTCTCTCCCCCGCTATTAAAAATCACACATTTTTTTTCCCTTTCCAAACTCTGCCAGTCCTCTACAACCCATCTTCATTTACTCTCCTCATGACCAGCTCCATAACATGCTCCTGACCCCTATTACTCCAAAACTATGTCACTGACTCCCCAGCCTCACAGTTTCCAGCACTTCCACCCAAAAGTCAACAAACTGAGCCACACGTCCCCCGAGGTGACTCGAAGGAAACATTGCCACATTTGCTCCCCTAACGCATGTAATTTTGCAGCGAATAAAAGAGAAGGTACAACTCATACGGCAAATCCCAACAGCGGTGCCAGCGTATGCTTCAGATGCCGGAAAACGCGCAATTCACATCGGACGCTCACGTTTATAGTGTAGTTGTCATAGAGCCAGCTCACTGCGCCATATCATCACAAGGTGTGACAAATCACTGTTGCGGGGAAACAAGGTCACAAGCACGTGCACACGCCATCAGTATAAATACGGGAAACCAGTGAGAAATAAAACTAGCAGTGATATCTTAAAAGGGATGAAGAAAGTACCATGAAACTGTCATTTCACCAACAGTCAGCCAGAGACCAGCACTATGTTTCCACTTTTAACTGCCTGTTCATTAGAGGAGAAACATGGAAGGCCCAATGAAGAAGCACACTGTCAACACTAAATGCACAGCTAAGTGCAATACGGCTTTACAGCATCATGATCAATCATTCATCCCATCCTGAGCTACAGGGAACTGCATCACGCCTGAAAGATTTTAAAGGAGCTGGATGCAATCGACCTTGGTCTCCATTAGATTAAACTGACTCATCGGTTTTTGTTTTACTAAGTTTGACTAATTGGCACTCGGTTTTTAAGGAAGCAGATCCAATTAAAAGCTGTTTTCACATGGATTTACATCTTACACTCACTCCTAATTTACGTCGAAGCAGAAAAAAAATGGGGAGAAACAAGCGGAACATGTGCAGTCCCTCTAAGTAAACAGTAATCATTGAATCTTTTATTTTATATGCTTTATGCTGAAAATGAATTACAAAATAATACATATATGATATAATTAGTCCAAGCCCACAGCAAAATTAATATCGCCCCAGATGAATCTGGTAACCTTTTTCTAAGATGCTTCATTTCACAATTTTATTGTGTACACTCAAAGTAAAGATCCAAAAATAAAATGCCAAGAAAACCATTCAGTTCAAGTTAATTAAGAAAAATTTATTTAATTAAATCATCTGTTACCAGTCAACATAATATAATTAAGTTGTTCCAATAATTCCTTTTTTTTTTTAGGGTACAATTTGGAAACATAAACACTTCAATTCAAATTGTGGCCAACCATACGCTACAATTTAACAGTGTTCACTAAACACTTCACACGCAGACACGGTTAGATGTCAGAGTAGAACAGAAACAGCTCAAATTTAAGAAGTGCTCATTGAAAGAAATTCAAACTTGACACCACAGATCATCTGATCCCCAGCAACAGACTCGCCAAGTGTGAAGTAGGAAAGCGAAGCGCACACAGACAAACAGAGATTCCTTCATTTATTAGTGCGATGTGAGTTGAGAAAAGGGAGAAAACGTCTGATAAGCTGGGAGAGAAAGACAAGAATAAAAAATCATGTGAAAAATTAAGCAATTAGCAAAGCAGCTGCTGTTAATCACGCCAATAAGCCTGTCAATTGCTCAACCAGCAGTTGCAGCTCTGAGATCTTTATGAGCACGTACATGTGGCTGTGATGTACGTGCAAGTATTGAGTCCTAAAAGCGCCTTTGTGTACATGCGTGTGCAGTGAGGTAACATCCTCACAAATGCATATTTATTTCATGCCGCCTCCCCGCCCTCAGTCCTTGTGCCACAATGCTCTTAACTGCTGCGCCACGTCAAACACAAACAAGCAGTGATGGAACTGGGTCGCCACTACCACCCTCTATACTTCTCCCTCTCTATTTCTCTATTCCACCCTCTGCATCTAACCCCAGCTTTCCACCTCCATCTGTCTATCCCTCTCTCTTTTCTCTGTGTGCTCCTTCTCTCTCGTACTCTCTTTTCCCTTTTTTTTTTTTTTTAGCTCTTCTGACTGTGTTGCTCTCGCACCACTAGAGGGACTGACCACTCACTATAACCCTGAGCTAATAAACACAAAGATGGTATTGATCTGAGAAGGAGAGACGACGGCGGTCTAGCGGTGACATCACGCTGCCTTTCGCGCGATGACATCACGCTGCCTTTCGCGCGATGACCCTTTTCCACACAAGAATAAGTAATGGATTACTGTAATCACATTACATTAAGGTGTTAACTGGCAGTTATGTGACAATGCATCTCAGACGATGTTGCAGGGTGATACAGAAGCATTGTAATGACAAATGCCTTCCTACAGCTGAAGGATTTATTAAAAGTACAAAAAAAATGAGGTGTAATATATTACTTTTTTAAGCATTGCTCTTTCTCTCCCTCCTGCTCTCTCTTGTTTGTTCATTTGTTTTGGATCAATAGCACCAGCAGTTCTGCTGTCCAGTGGTGTCTGTGCTGCACGCACACTATGAGCTCTCGCTGGGCAGCGTGCGTGCGTATGTGTGCAATTTCACACAAGCCCCACTGCCACTTTACTAATTAGCTGGCCCACTGCATGTCTGAGCAGAGGTTGGTCTCTGTTTACTCTGTGTGTATGTGTGCAAGCATCTATGTGTACGAGTCTGTAATACTTGGGTATGCATGGCAACACAGTGTGTGTTTTCATTAATATGAAAGAAAGAAACATTACAAGGCTGCACAGATGGGGAGAAAGTGAAACAGAAGAAGAAGTGGCACAGAGGGAAAAAGGGATGGCGACGATAACGACATGTCTCCGGAGAGGAAGACAAATCGACAAATGTTGAGTTTGTGAAAGGGGAGTTATAATAATTATCCAAAAAAATCACTTATAACTAAATGTTGCAATATTTACTGGGTTTCTTTAATCACTGAGTAAAAATTTGCAACTTTGTTTTCTCTTTTTTTAACTACTTTCAACAATTTTTATTAAAAGAAATGATTTGAACTTGAATTGAACTTCATCCGCTCAGCGGCTACTTCGTTAGGTACAACTTTATTAGGTTCAACTGCTCGTTAATGTAAATATTTAATTAGCCAATTACATGGCAAGAACTCGGGGCATTTAGGCATGTAGACACGGTCAAGCTGACCTGCTGAAGTTCAAACTGAGCCTCAGAATAGAGAAGAAAAGTGATTTAAGTGACTTTGAATGTGGCCTGGTTGTTGGTGCCAGAGCGGCTGGTCTGAGTATTTCAGAAATTGCTGATCTACTGGGATTTTCCCACACAACCATCTCTAGGGTTTACAGAGAATGGTCCAAAAATGAGGAAATATCCAGTGGGTGGCAGTTCTCTGGACAAAAATGCCTTGTTGATGCCAGAGGTCAGAGGTCAGAGGAGAATGACCAGACTGCTTTGAGCTGATAACCACTCGCTACAGCCAAAGGTATGTAGAAGAAGCAGATAGGCTACAGCAGCAAAAGACCACACCGGGTGCCACTCTTGTCATGACACTGAGGCTGCAATTCAGATGGGTTCACCAAAATTGGAAAACATCCTCAGACGGCTTCTTCAGCAGGATAATGCGCCACGCCACCATGCTCAATTCACATAAGACCAAAAATAAGTGAATACTGATAGTTGCATACGGCTGTAATCTCAACACAGACAACGTACACACTCGGCATGTAAATATGCTGATGTCGCGAAATGCTCACACTACAGTTTACAACAATACCTGACAGTCAAATGAAAGTATAAGTGGCTTACAAACACTTATGCTTCACGAGGCCGTAAGATGTCGCGCAAGAAAATGAAAAGGCTGTGAAAGTGGCCCATTCCAACATGCCTGCAGTGAGCTTTGGGATCAGCACAAACAGAAGATCCAATTCTTTTTTTATTCATATATTGATTGGCACATTTATTTTGTGACACTATCCTTCTGCAGTTTATTTCTCTTTACATTTCCTGAGTCAACTGCGCTCTCTGCACAAAGCTAATAACGTGATTTTGTGATATGATGCAGCAAACTCCTCTCTGTTATATTTCTTATTTAACACTCACACAGACATCATAACAATAAAAACAACAGTGTGCAGGGAGAAGCCAGATGCCCACAGGGGATTACTAACAGCTCTTTCCAGTACAGTAATAGCAGTTCACTGTCTTTTTTGCTGGCTGGCAAAACAGCACTACTGTAGCATGAGGCTGAGTTTATGCAGCTTATACCCCAAGTAAAGTCAGAGAAACAAAGGAGAATGTTCTCCTCTTTTTCCTCTTAAATACAAAGAAAGAAAAGGAAATAACCATTCATGCCTTCTTGAGTAAGCACAAAAATCGCTCCCAGTCTCGCCCCTCAGATGCTTGCCTGCAGCCAGGCCCGCCACCCCGATCGTCCGCGAGCCCCACTCACTCATAAGTTCTCCTGGTGGGTTAAAGTACTGGTCCACATTTACAGTACGTGTCTTTTCTTAAGCAGGGGGTGAAAAACGCAGTTCTTAATTTGTCAGTTAGGAGGTTTTCTCTCTATCCAGATCTCTAAAACTAAACCTAGAACCCAGCTATTTATAAAATATTTTAGATTAGCTTTAAGCCCTAATGGAGCACAAAACACTTATCTGGATTACAATAAGAGAAAATCTAGATGCTGTCAAAGACAACCCAGCTGGTAAAAATAGATCTAATCCTGGATGTGGAGAAAAAAGCAGGAAGAGCCTCCTGACCTATCAGCACGCCTAGATTTACTTATCATTTTGCAGTCCCCGGTTTTAATATTTGAAAGCTTCCAAACCCCTACAGGTCAAATTATTCTTGCATTTTGAAGCAAGTACCTGTTGCTGCCATAACTGATAATAAATACTGTATTGAAAGCTTAGCTTGTTTGTCTTCAGACTCACTGTAAATGTCTAAGGAGCGATTAGCATTGCTAATTCTTGAATAATTAAAACATCAAAGGGGCTTTTTTTTTGTTTTTCTACAGATTTCTGTTTTGTTTTACATGGTCAGTTTTCCCTCTGCATGACTTTGACACAGTGTGGCTGTCTTATGCAACAGTAGTTCTTTTCTTGGGCCTACTCCTTCAGGTTGTAGGTGTGCAAATCTGTTAAAATTAGCCGTGCAAAGTACAATTTAGGTAGAAAGAAAAATAGTGTACATTTGTGTTTCTGTGATAAGCTGTCGCTCCATTTTCTTCATTGTTTTCAATGAGCTGGATGATGTGAATGATACAGGAATAAGATAAGACAAAATCAGTTAAACAAGTAGCATTTGACATTAGTGGCACAAAGGCTCGTCATCAGACGGTAATACTCAGATCCGTGCTTTAAAGTGAGTTTTACGCATGCAATGCTCAAAAAAAAAAGTTATTATATGCGCAATCACAAGCTTCAAATCTAGCAGAGGTGGCTTAGATGTGTGGTTACAAACACAACAGCGATTTTTGAAATTAAAAGAAACTTCATCTCTGTGCTTGCTGCGTGTTCCCAGTGAGGGCATCTGCCTAGACAGCTACGCTCACGCTGTAACATTTAATTCTGTGTCAACACAAACAACAACAAGAAAAAACACACACTCTCATGCTCTAGTGACACCGTTCCCCTAAACCCGTCACTGACACCTGTCACCTCGACACACCAGATCAGATCGCTGAACACACCACTGGCAATGCAGGATTCAGAGAGTAGTAAACAGGAAATGTTGCAGGCTTTTGCATTTTACAGCTTACAAATTTTTACAACCTTTAAACTGCTGGCACAGTGACTTCTTTTTCCCTTTTTTTCAGACTGAACAGTTTAGATTTACAACTTCCGGTTAAAAGCCTTGATTGTCAACGGTGCGCTTATCACATCCGCAAAATCGTATTTCAACAAATACTGATTGTTTCTCATGAATGTTCAGGTAACGATGAATTTTAATATATTGCATGACTTGAAGAGAAACACCTTTAACATGTTGGCATATACAAATTCATAGGAAATGGCAAACAGGATAAATGCGCATATGGAAGGCACTGAGACCCAGAAGGTTCAGAGCGAGAACGAAGGGCTGCAGTGACAGCGAGGAAAAGGAGGAGGCGCCGAGAGAGTGAGGGGATGAGGGGATGAGGGGGAAATCTGGAATCAATTAGGTGACTGAGCTGGAGTTGCTTGCATAGTTGTGGTGGTGAGTCAGGAGGAGGGGAAAGAGAAGGGACCGGGGTGTGAGTGTTGTGCCATGACTGAATGTATCTATATAAACACAACCTTGAAAAAGTAAGCGCAGTATCTGCCTGCTCGTTATGCATCTGATGGCATATCTAACTCTCCATGCGAGTCTTTTACCTGTGGTATTGGTTTGGTTCCTCTCCTTGCCCCAACAGCATCTCTTTGACCAGTAAAATCAAGCTGCAGTAAAGCCCCACCTCTGCTGAGCTCTCCTGAGCTAAGGTCAAAGTGGGTCATTAGAACGGATGGCTGGCGCAGACCCAGGCCGTGTCAACACAGCGGCTCTCGCTATCCTCTTACACAACTTCCCCTCGTTACTTCTGCACACACCAAATTCACACAGTGTATTCTCTCACTGGCTCTGACACTGGGGGAATTTGACTTGAAGAAGGGAAAAAAAGCACAAATAGTGTGAACGTTTTGAGAACATGTTGTAAAAAAAGGGGGGGGGGAGAAGAAGAGGCTTGTGTAGCCGAAGTTTGCTAAACAAATGTGAATTTGCAAACATATGCAGAAAATATGCAAAGTCACGACCTCAAGTAATGCCGATTGAGGTTTACGCACATGACTTCAGTTATTATTCAGTTATTACAGAGCATTTCATTCTGGTGGCACCGTTGGCCTGCTGTGAACCGTCTAATAGCCAGCCACTGATTTTATTGATGTGAAATAAATAAATAAATAAATATTTCTAAAGAGTTCTTTGCAAACCTTGACTCAAGAAGATGTCACTTTTTTTTTGGACTTTGGAGGAAATCACTGCAAAATTCTAACAGTGGATCTTACAGATATCACCATTTGAATGTAAACAAAGGTTACAGCAAAATATGTATCTAAAAACATGCCTTTCCTTCCATACTAAACGAAATTAAAATATAGCCTTACAAATCATGCATACTAGCAACAGTTTTTTTGTCTATTTTTTAAAATATTTTCTGTCAATAAAAGCAAAATAAAAATTAAAAAATGCACTAGTGCCATTTAAATTGGTCAAAAAGAGCCTAAGCAGGAGGTCGCTAGGTTGTTTGAACTTGGAGTATGATATGTATTGCGGTATTAATATTTTCAAAATGTTACAAAGCTACAGTTCAGTGTCTGGGATGTTGGGATATGAAGTGCTTGTGTACATTAGGTCAGAAACAGATGAGATGTTACAACTGTGGACTGAAGAGGGCTCGGAGCCTGGAGCACCTCCGCTGGCAAGCAAAAGGCATATTGATGAGAAGCAGGAAAGTTCAGTGAGGAGAAAGTAAGAAGTGAAAGCACAAAATGTGAGGGTTACTGTATGTATGTTTGTTCGTTTGAAGGTTAAAAGCAGATAGGCAAGACAGTGTGAGTGAAAATTCTCTGAGAAGTCAGCCTCTCTGTGAGCAGTGCATTTTATATACTCAATCGAGGGCATGTTGGAAATAAGAAAGAAAAAAAAATTAACAAAAAAAACAAAACAAAGAACATCTATAAATCCACAAACTGCAACGCTGCGCTCGCAGTGAAAGACGCCAGCTGCTGCGGCTCAGATTTTCCTCATCAAGTCAACGAGACAGACTCCACACATCACTCATTCAAAGTTAACCGGCGATCGGTTTCTTCTGCATGTTTCTACATTTGTCAGCTTTTTGACTTTTCTTTTCATTTATTTTTAATTCAGTAAACAAATGCGGCAAATACTGTAAGCTTCTTGATTCATTTTTCATCTCACCAGTCAGCCCGGCGCTAATTTGACGCGATGCCGTGTGTGATTCCGCAGCTTTTAATCGGGAAGAGCTTGTTGACAGCATAATTTATAATTTACAAGATATTTACTGTATTAATGTAGAGTCAATGGTGCAATCAGAGTGACTGAAGAGGACTAAGCCTTGGCTATTATGGCAACATCAAGAACAAAATAGGATTTACTGTAGTCTCTAATATAACCTGCTATAAAAACCATTGGTGTAAATGTGTGTTTAGAGGTTCAGCGCATGTGTCGATGTAGAGGACAGAGGATCAGGGGAAAGTAAGAAACACAGGCAAGAAAAAGGGTGAAAATTTTGTAGGAAAGATATGACAAGTCAAGGTAAGGATCTGGGGGAAAAAAGGGCTCAGTGTGATGCTGAAAATGAAAAAGAAGTGTGTTTGTGCTGGTGTGTGCATGCACTGGCCTCCTGCCAGCCCTGACAATCAAAAAAAGAGCCAAGTGTGCAGAGAAAAGCCAACAGATTTATCCCACACTCTTATGTAATTTGACAGTCACTTAGTTCTCCAACCCAGCACAACACACACACAAAGCAACACCACACACAAATCTTTTGATGTCTGGGATGCAATGGATGGATGGATGGATGGATGGATGGATGGATGGATGGATGGATGGATGGATGGATGGATGGATGGATGGATGGATGCTAAGCACTAAGTACCAAGTGACCTCCCATAAGTCAGTGGGAAATATATAAATGAATGAATGGGACATGGTGTCTGAACTATTTTGCACTGCAGTGAAAACACATTTTGTCTCCATGGACACACATAATCACAATTAGCCTGTTGGATTTTAGCACAGAATTAAAAGCAAAAAAAAAAAAGTAATTGAATTGAATTGAAAATGAATCCCAATAAAAATCGGCAAGCATCAGTGTCTCTGCTGAACCACATTAAACGGCTATTAATCAAGACAGATAAAAGCCTGTTTCCTCAAATGGCTGGATTATTCCTGTATCGATTTAAACCTTATAATCATTCATCTACAATTCACTAAACCTGAATGTTTACCATCACTGGCCTGTTTGATTTATCATTTTTAGATTATGTCTCTTGAATTCCTTCAGATATCCTCTGCTTAAAGAGCGACGTACTTTCTCAGAGAACTGTGCATTCAAATGAAAGGTGTTTGTACATGTAGCTCACTATGATGTCTTTGCTCAGGGATAATTATTAACCAAGCATATTATTACACTAATGTGTATTCCCTTCACAATTTCAAGTTTATGGACTTCAAACTGCAGCATGAATAAACTGCCAATCATCTCATCCAGAATATGCTTCAGTATGCTTGCTGTCTAATGCATCCGCTAAGAATTAATCCTATTTGGCTGAATACACAGGAAGCAATACTAACTCTTCATGTAAGCCTGCATAGCTGAATGTCGTGATGATGCCTTGTATTTACAGTTTGCGCTTTATTAAAGCAGATGCTGATGAGCTGCTGCAGCGATGGTCTGCGTGACGACATCATTTACACCTGGATTTATTCCTGTTAGCTTTAACTAAAAACAAATAACCGTTAGATTGGCGGTGAAGTCAGATATACAATTCCAAAAAAAAAGAAAAGAAAAAAAGATTAAATTAAATACCGACAGGAGAAGTGGACAGGATAGAGTATTAAAGGGGCCACTTATGATGTTCAACCTTCAAAGAATTATGACCTTACTTTGCAGTTGCTCTCAGTTTTACAAAGCTATTGCTATACAAAGCTGCAGGGGGTTTGTGTTCATTGCTTGGTGTGAAGTGGTTGTGGATGTTGGATTGTCAGGTTCTGAAGGTTACAAAGACAGTCAGAGAGATCCCCTACGACACCATGTCAGAGCGAGAGTAGTACACTGGCAGGTTCACTGTCAAGTCCAATTCCAATGAATAAATACATAAAAAACAAGTTCAAGTTTTAAAAGGTGATTATTATTATTATTATTGCATTTTTGTGTGTATATGGCTCTATATATGTACCTCTTTTTTATTCGTTTTTTCTGATTTCCATATTTTTACCTTTTTTTTTTTTTACCATCACTGTTATTATATTACTGTTGTTAACATATATTATCATTGTTGTTTTTACTACTATACTCATATAACAGACTAAGTGCACAGCTATTTTTTGGGTCTAGTTACTAATTCTCATGGTTTTCTCCTTCAACACAATCAGGTCAACAAAGTCTCTAAGTCCCTAAAAAACTGGCCCCCTCCTCGGGGGCTGGGAGTGCTTTTTATGGGGGTTAAACCCTCAAAAAAGCAGAAGATGGAAAAAATTTTAAAGGTCTTTGAAAGTGGTTTGATTTTTGCCTGTGCAAAACTCCACCCTCTACCACCCACCTCGACCAGCTGCCACTGTTGTTGAGCTCCCCTCAATTATTTGCTGAGGTTATTAATTGAGGCGCTGATGGGATGTTTTGGAAAAGAGGCAACGTAAAAGTTGTGGCAGGTCAAATACAGACAAACACGGGGGATTGCTAGGCTCCACACCTCTTCCACATTTTATCTTACTTAAATAAGTTACTTCTTCTTCTAACCAACTAATCGTGTTGACAGCGAGCCATGCCTGTGCTTGCTCACACTTGTTTTAATCCATGCAATTAGGAGAAGGTGAACTCTGGGCTCGCACCACTGTTACAGGTTATGGTGTAGCCACACAGCCTGTTCACACCGCATCAGGGAAAAAGATATTGGCAAACGATCAACACCAATTTGTTTGATGTCCATGGTTTCAGAGCAAGTGTTTGTGAAGAGGGACACTCGAGAGTGACTGCAGCTGAAGGGGTATTTGTTTGTTGTCAGTAATGCCATTTCAAGTACACGAGGTCTGATACTTTGAGAGCTGCTCAGGTAGAGAAAAGCACTGCCTTTTGATGCCCATTCATTCAGGTATACCTGCAGATTGTCAAAGTAATGTGTCAAGTGTCGAGCAGCTAGTTGTGCTGGGACTTGTATGAGTCAAGTAGCACTACAGTAAAAGAAAACAGTTTATCTCTTTTTTATTTTTTATGACGGCTGAGGATTAAATCGAAGTAGATTTTGACTAATCTAGGCATAGTATCACGCAAGCAAGTGTTCATTTATAATGACTTAGTCTGGTGTACAGAAAATAAAGTGTGATAAGCATTTTAACCGATGCCTATTAAAATGAAACACTGGCAGATTAAAATATAAGAGCGTTTAATCTTTAGCACTTGCCAGAGTGGAGAAGCTAGCAATGTAAAACGGACCGTTTCTGTGTGTTGACCCTCAAGTTAAGCCACAGACACTTGAGCACCTCATTAGAAGTGAATGGGCCTCGAGGTGGGAGGCAGGGTAGCTATGGAGAGGCTTAGCAGGCCTCCACAGAGTTTTCTAACTGCCACTAGAGGGGAGACAAGAGAGAGACGGTGTGAGAGAGACAGAGAGACAGAGACGAAAGCGCTCTCTCTCTTTCTCTCAAGGATGCAGGAGAAACGAACTGCTCTCCTCCCTTTCCAGGCAGCTCATTCATGGCAGTGTCTGGGGTATTTGTGTTGGTCCCTTGTCTAGTTCACAGAGTTCTAAGAACTTATGAAGAAACATTTCAGTGAAGTATTTTAAAGTACTCTCAGAGATCAATAGTTACATAGTCAAAACAGCCCATCAGCAAATACGCCTGGTCTCTGATATCATCGTGCTACTATTCATCATACTGAATTAAACATCTCGGAGGAGCTGCACATGGGCTGTAGGGACAGAGATGTTCAAATGGGAGCCATCAGTTTACTCTAATGAGCATCGGATACAGAGGAGTCTTTATTCAATTTATGCCATTTTTTTCTTCTTTGCTGGCCTCTGAGACGCCACCACCTATCAGTTATCTTGAGGACAAAGGCTTCTTTACGTTAGAGATTATTAATCACATATCGCAAAAAGTGATCAGGCATTTATTAGAGCTGTGCACTGTGTCAGCATTGAATCAAGATTGTTTTCAAAGTAGATGTGGTTAATTTCTGTGTAGACACATAAACTTCCTGTGTACGGCGGTGCAAACCAGAGATGCTCTATAATGCTACCATCACACTAGGGCACACAGTGGTTGGAGACAGTTGCATGATCAAAATTACTGCAACCGTGTGTAATGAGCTTGTGATCCCGTCGCCTTTGAAATGGTTGCTTCAAAGACAGGGACCAAGTCTGTGACTACTTGCAGTCAGTTGCCCACATTAACATTAACATTCACATTAACTATTTACATTCAGAGTCCACCAAGAAACTCAAAAGTTTGAAACAGAAATTTAGAAATTCCTTAACAAATAGACGTATGTGTCATGATCCTGGGCCGGTGGCCCAGTGTTTGTGTTTTGGTTATATTTTGTTTCACCGTTTGATTGTGATTTATTTTGATAGTCGTCCTGTCCCTGTCTGTTGTTTGTAGTTTTGCTTCCCCTGGTCTCGTCTTAGTGATTTTGTC
>JAVDPK010055235.1:0-20098 GCA_034780415.1 Cichlasoma orientale
TTTGTACAGCGCTTTGTGACCTTTTTGTCTGTGAAAGGCGCTTTATAAATAAACTTTACCTTACCTTACCTTACCTTTACCTCACTGCAGTCTGGAGCACATTTAAGGCAAAGCACAGAAAATCCTCAATCTTTCAAAGGGCTGCGAGTGCATCTCACAAGGCAGCGTTAACAAATAAACACAGATTTTAAATAAAATGCACTGAACTTGTTTTTAATTCAAAAAGACTTTAAAAGTTATTTGAACTCTAGGCAGTCTTTAATTTATCATTCTAAATGTTGACTGCGCAATCCAGCGGTGCTGGCTGTTGAATAATAATAATAACGATAACAATGATAATATCAGCATTCAGATTGGGTTAATATAAGTCTCGCATACGCCGCGCGGTTCTGTTTGTGTCTGTGCGACACCAGGATCGTGCTTTTGTTAGCCGCTGATAGCCTTTCCCCGTGTAGCTGAAATATTGACTGGCACAACAATCGGAGAAACTGTGAAAACTCTCCCCAGCAAACAAAAGGCTCGGTGTTAAAGGAGGAAACGCGAGAGAGAGTGACAGAAAACAAAAGGAAAACAAGAGTGGAACCTTGGACAGGCCTTCACACCACGGAAAGAAATTTGGGACTTTTATTCCCGCTAGCTCAGTATGTTTAATAAATAAAAGCAGGTAATTTTGCAGCTTTTACATATCTGCAACTGCTCGCTGCAAAGGGTCACCACAGCTAATGAATCCACATTTTTGATTTGGGAGATCGTGTCCTCCCGGTCTCCAGCCGGGGATCTGTCACATGCGCTAGAATATGGAGCCACTACCAAACAACATTACGATGCCTCAGTGATGAGCGTTTGCCCCTATTTTCTGGAACAGACTAATCAAAAAGATAACACATATAGCCACTGATTATGAAGCCTACTTCCAAAACTGCACAAACAACAAGAAACTAACTCCCACGTGCGGCTGTGTGACTAAAACAACGGCCATTGTGGTGCTTGTTCTGCTGCGCGCACCTGATGTCTAAGAATCTTTCAAGCCTGCAAAACAATAGAGATGGTATTTCACATAAATACCGCCCCCACACACCAGGAAAAAAAAAAAAACATCACAATTGTGGAAAAAATAAAAACACCTGTGTGTATTTTTGTTGAGCACATAAGTGTGTTTATCGTTTGCTTTAATTGTGTGCCATCTGAAGGCCATGCGTTGTCAACCCAGTGCTCTTCTTTCAAATATTACTTTTGAAAAGTGAAAGCCTGAAAAGCAAAGGAGATGTGGCAAACTTAAATAAGATGGGGGGGGGGGGGGGAGTGATCTCAGTTGTAGGGTGGGATCAGGCTTTTTACAAGGTGCTTCGCGTGCTCCACTGGAGCAACAGTTCTAAATTTTGACTTCTCAGTCAAGAGCAAACAGCTCTTTAAAGAGGCAGGCTTGTCAGGAAGGCAGGGAAGAGTGCAGAGAGAGAAAGGAAGAGGAGGGAGAGGAGCAGGAAAGAGTCAGGTAACAAAGACCCATCACATCCTTGACAAGCCCTTCCACCATATCATCACGCTACATCACACAGAGAATAATGCATTATTCCTGTGAGAGGGTGGTATCTGCACACTTATCTGCACACACCCCCTACACGCTCATATCTGAGAAGATACAAATTAGAACTTCCGCCTGAAACCGCACAACAGCAAATTAGAGAAATGGGATGCAGGAAAAAAAAGTGTGCAAATGAATATGGAAGGAGAGAGGAGGAGTAAGAGGGAAATGTGGCTTGTTTTTTTTGTTTTTTTACAAACTGTAGCTCTTTGGTGTCAGGGAAACGGGGGGATGAGGTGGGGCAAGCTGAGAGATCCCAGCCCTTGGGGAAGAAATGACAAAAGAAGAGGAGGTTGTATGTTAGAATTTAGAGGAACTGCTTCCAAACTGATCGGATCAGAATCGGTTTCCTTTATCAATTAGCTCCCATCGCTTCACAGATTTGATGTAAATTTTTTATTTATTTATTTTTTTGGAACTGTCACAGTGTCCCTTGTGTCTGACAACAGTTCCCATGAACGAAAGGAAGTGACATCAGTGATGACAGCATATTAGATCAATCTAAAGCTATTTGAACGTAAGTATTGTGATATAACAAAGACGGGAACACATTCTAAAGACAGAAAAAAAAGTGTGTGTATATATGAAGTGCAAAAAAAAAAAAAAAATCTAATAAGCTTGGCAGTGTGTGCAGCAAGGGGCAACTAACAGGCCCAGGATGGGTCAAAAACAATGCAATGCAGTAAGTTGTTGAAATACACAATTTTGTGTGAATACAGACATGATAACAAATACTAGGTATGGCTTCCAGATAAGGCTTCAAACACAGTATTGTGCATTTGGCTCAGGCTCAACTTATTTCCCATGGTAGTGATAATATTTTCTTTTCACTAGAGTATACTGTTCACTTTTGAACATTTCCCAAGAGAAACATACCCTCACCAATACCTGTGCTTTTAGAAGAAGAGCAATAATTAGCAAGTAAAAGGAGAGGAGAGGAGAGGGCTTTATAACCAGCAGACTGAGGTGAGTCAGATCAGATCATCAGATACTCAGACAGCCAGTCACACAACTGCAGTCAATGAAAGAGACTGATGTCTGTCTGGGAGCTGTGAGTCCCGTGTTGTGACTAGAGGCTGTGAATCATTCTCTGCCTTCACAACAACAGGAAGAGAGCCATCAGCAGGTGAGAGAGAACAGCAAAAAAAGGAGCTCAGATGGCCATGACGTAAGGTTGGCTGAGCTGATTCCGACAGTCTAAACACACACAGACACACACACACACACACGCACTTGCACACCTCACAAGAGGCACGTTGCGTGCATGCAAACGCAAAAGGTGATGATGGAGCTCAAAAACGTGGTCAATAATGCCAGGAAGGAAGGTGAGTGTTTTCTAGTAAAGACTGATCTATAGTGATCAGCACTCAGCCTTTCCAAATATGCCTCGTCTCGACACAAAATCTCCATTATACCAGCTGTGTAATGCCCCCATTCAGTCTCCACAGCTTACATTTGTTTAACAGCCAAAAAAAAAAAAGAAAAAAAAAAGGAAAAAGCCTTTGAAAAAGATCTTCAAAAATGTAAAAGCCATTCGGTTTCTAACAGACTGCTAGAGCTGTGAAATGGTAAATTAATATGCACATGTAAGACATTTGATATTTATTACTAGATTTAGTAAATGAATAAATAATGCATGGTTGTGACTACAACCGAAAACCAAAAGCAACTGCAGTGGTCGCACAAACAGTTTCTCATGGCTGTCTAACTATAAGCAACATGAGCGCATGTCACCATTCCATTTCTCAATGCTGTTTACACCAACATAAAGACGTTTATTAATAATAACATATGTGCTTATTGTACTGAGTTGCTGCACTTATCTTTTACAAGATCTCTGCACGCTATAAGAGTCTCCGCTGTTAACTTAATGAAAGCTCAAGGGCACTGGCAGAGCGTTGGGAGGAGGTGCTGGGATGTCGCCGCACAGGAAGAGAAATTCTGCATTCCAGGGAGTGACGTCACTCCCAAGATGAGCGCATTCCAGTAGTAAAGTTGGAAAAGCAGGAAACAACGGGATTCGTTTGGATCCTTAGCGAGGCAGAGCCATTCATGCATCAATACAGCACGATGCCTGGATTTTTGCACGCCGCTGCAGCACACGTGTGGATAGAACCCGGTCAACACTACATACGGTCTATTTGGAGAATCACAAATACCCAACAGTGGCAGTACAGATTTAAAGTTTCAGTTTTACTACTGTTTACGTTCACAGCCGCCATCTTGGATTGTTATGTCGGGGTTGGTCGGGCTGATTTAACTTTACGAGTTGGAAATCCAACTCGAGGGGGGGCGTTCTAGTTGGAAATTCCAAATTCCGACTTCAACTGGAGTGCACTAAACCCACAAGAAACCATGGACATATGTATCATAGATTTGGTCTTGATTGCAGAAGTGTTATTAAAAGACTGACAGTTGTAGAAAACCACCCAGTGTTAGTATCAGCTTTAATAGTACTGTCAACTAAAATATGGTAACAAGGCAGACTGATATAGTCTACCACAGCTGGGTGTATAACTGGCCTTTTTTAATAGCTTTTCCATTTAATTTTGTAAAGTCGTTTTAAGGCGATCTTCAGCTCGTGTATTTAACTGCATAATTGTGAGTGTAACTGCCAGCTTAGCAAAGTGCAATGATGTTATATTTCTAGTTGGCTTTATGTGGAAACTGAATACAAACAGCCTTGAGCATCTGCCCCACGAGTCACCATGAGGTCTTACCAGCATCAAAGCCAGCGGGTTAAGCTCTCATTCTTGTCAGTCTGCCATCTTATAGCCGTTATCTATTAAACATGCAGAAAAAACAGGAACAAAAAATCAATATGGACAAGAGTGCAAACTTCCTTTCTGTGTTCTTGGAACTTCCTTATTATTTGTTATCTATATGTGCTTTGATGAACATTTTTAAAAGGGCAAAGAGTTCATGTGGGCTTTCAGGGCTGCAGACATGTAACGGTCGCAAAACGAAAGTTAAACCGAACAATGTAAACGAATGCCTTCTGAATAACTGGACTATAGTTTTAAATAAATCACAGCTTTATATAAAAACCTGAAACATTTACACTTTGGAACATCCAGCCTATGATGGCAAGTGCCAGGTGACACCCAGAGTGGATTCTGCCCCACTTCCAGGTCACCCAGATGTTAAAGTCAGTGAGGAGACCCTGCTTCTGCAAATTAGAGAAGAGGACACCGCATGAATAATGCATTGCAATAGTATGCAAATGTGTTAATCTTACCCTATTATCCCTAAAAGCCTGTGAGCGGGGAAGGATTGAGCACAGTTTTAAATCTTGTACAACCCTTAGCAGTCGAGGCAGAACCGCTTCGTTAGTGAGGCTCACACGGCCCGTGTTAAAATATGGAAGTTAAATAGGCTACGTACGGTTTTTAGTGAGGGTAATCTCCATTACAAAGGAAGATAATTCAGCTTAGAGCACGGACTCTGGCGGAAGAAAGTCGCCACAGCTGTAGAACATAATTTAATCAAGTCCACCTTCACCCTCACGCTGGCTACTCGTAAAAACACAAGCGCTAATGTTAGCTGAGCTTGAGATCAGAGGCGCACAGTGCGAGGAAGGATGCACAAGTTGCACAAGCGTAACAAGCCATCAGTGACATGCTCGTCGCAGACACATATAAGGTCATCCGCGACAGCAGAAAAGCGGTGAACCTGAAGCTAACCAAAAAGGAGACGCACTCATGGGAAAGAAGAGCTTTTCAATGGGAGGGAGTTAAAGGGAAGGCTGGAAAAAAAAGAAATGATATGTCTTCAAGGTACTGCACTTTCCTCCTTTTTCCTATTGATGTGGAAATGACCAAAGCTAGGAACAAAGGATATGCTCTCATGGATAATGGTGTCAGAGAGGAAATGGGGGCTAGCTTAACTACAGCTTAGGGATGCTGTAAAGTTACTGCTAGCAGTGCCACACAGAATAATATTTCTGTATGGTTTATCATGCCATTATTTTAATTATTTATTGGATTTTGTCTCAAAACAGCAATACTATATATAGTCACAGCAATTAGTCACATGGTTAACCACTTGAGGTTTTACAGACACTAATGGCCCCCCAGAGGATGCGTTTTAATGACTTTAATGAAATTACAGGCAGGTCAAAGTTTTCACTTATCCTGTGAAACATCTCCTGAATGGACTGGCACAATTTTTGTGCAAATATTCAGCTCTCTGAGGCACAATCCCAGACGGACCACTGCAAGCAGGATCAGAAGCAGGAGGAGAACTCATCAAAGCGGCAGAGTAGAACAAGAATCACCGCTGATAGCTGAAGTCCAGCGCGATGGAATTGGAGTTTACTGGCGGGGCAAGAGGCTCAAGGCTTGAGCACCTCAAGTATGCTTCGACCTTCTGTTTTTTGAGCCCGTTCAACTGCCGTGTGCCTTAGGAGTTGAGAACTTTTCATACTTATAATTGGTGTCAACACAACTTGATTCAGAAGTCATCTGGACTCTCACCGTGGAGTCGTCACACTAAATTGCTCCGCGGATACTGTGGAGGAAATGAAAGCACGTGTGATTGATGCAGAGCTTACAGAGAAAATGGGAACGAGTTGAGCAACAAATGCATTTGCCACTTAATTCTTAATATTTTATATATTTTTTATATTTTTATGCCCAAATATGCTTCAAAGTGCATGTGAGATCTATTTAAACACTGTTGCTTTTGCAGTCTCAAAGAATCAGGCAGACAAAAAATAAAAAAAATTATCATTCTGCAGGTGTTGTTCAATCTGTTTTACACGTACGCTAAGTGTCAATGCAACACTAACCCAAAAATCTAACATAGACCAAGATGTTCAAACATCTTGGTGCATAATGCAGCCCTCCAGGTTCAATCCGCTCGTCATATAAATACAAATCTGTGTTGTATCTAAGCAACAGGCCGTGTTTCTGAGCCTCTGGAGAGGAGTGTGTGTTTGAGGCATTTCCACTCGAGCTTAGCTACAGACTTAAGGCTTGATGAATGTGAGGAGGAGGTCCGCCGAGAATCTCAGACACCCATGGATCAATGGCCGGGTAATTTATGACACGAGGCCAGGGAGAGGAGAACTGCATCTATCTTTTCCCCCCGTGAGTTTCCCCTCACAACTTAAAGACTCATTGTGATGATTTAGATTCCCAGTAAGATAAATTACCCATTAGCTCCCCCCCCCATACAAAACAAAGGCTCCAAACAAATACTCATATCACACACACATTGCTTTAGACAAAATGATGCTAACTGAACTGAACGCGGCCACATTCGTTAGGCTCATTAAGTCACTGTTTTGTATAATCTTTGGCAGAGCAGCGTTTGCTCGAGGCTGACACAAACAAGGCTGGAAAAATAACAAGGAACTGAAATCTGTATAGACTTGAATTTTTTGACATCGCAACGTGACTTAATCGAAAAGACTTCTGTGGCCCACCCCCAAAAAAGTTATGCTTGTCCTGAAAAACAGAATCAGATGCAGATGAATCATGTTTTACAGGAAGCCAAAAATCACCATATGAATTTCTGGCAACCAGCGCAAACTGACGGGAGTGTGAAGCATACCGGTAAGCTTTGACGTGTCTCTATGTCCAAATTACAGAATATATGTTACACATGCACTGAAGCCCTGAAACTTTCAAGACATCACCTGACCTACAGCCATGTGAAAAAGGATGTTTTCACAGCACTCTATGCAGTCCCGTGAAAAGGTAACACAATGCCACAGTCTTACCAGGACGTCCCAGCAAACTCACCTCAAGGTCAGACCACGAAGAGAAATTTAAAAAAATGAAAATGCTCTGCGAATACTATGAACAAGAGGGGCTCATCTCATGCACGAACATCCACCAATGTGGACAGGACTGCACCATCCATGCATCTACAACAAAATTAATAAATCAATAAATAATTGCTGTATTATCAGAAAGAGATTGCAGGTAATTGCCAACTTGACACCAGTCAATCACAGACTGATATCAAACTGATAGAAGACTGACTCCGCCTTATGGCAATATTTATGGCAGGTTTTAGTGGCATGCTGTGGTGGGGCCTTAAGAGAGACTGAAGCAATGTTGTAAAGAAGAGTCAAAGAATGGCCAAAATTCCTCCTCAACAATGTGAGACCGATAAAGTCAAATAGAAAACTATTACCTCAAGTTATTGCTAGTAAAGGTGGTTCTGCAAGCTGCTGATCGTGGGGTGTACTTAGCTTTTCACAGGACTACATGGAGTCCTGTGAAAACTTTATTTTCCACACTGCAGGTGCACGTGAGAACACGCATGCCAAACACAGGCGGCTCAAACATTAAACAGTTCTTTTACCAGCTGCCACTTTGGCTTTAAGAAAAGTTGGACAGATGAAGGATTTTACGCTAGAGCCAGAAGGCCAAAAGCTAGCGCTGTATGTTTGTCTGTTTGATGAGGCTATCAGGTATGCTGAGGGGATGCAGCTCTGTGCTCTCGATGGCTGTGATTATCTCCAAGGTGACTAATGCTATTAACATGGAGAACAGCCTGTTAATTACCCAACTGGCTGTGGGACCAAGCTTGGCCCGCTTAAATCATCATACAGCTTGGATTAACAATTGTTCAATCATCGCACAGCTTAGCTGCGCGACACACAATGCACCAATCAGCCAATTTACAGATTAAGTGACTGGGCGAGTAGATACTGTGCGATACAGTTTACACACGGTCTGTGGTGTATTGGACAGTGGTGAGCTTTACACTTTGCACTCAAACTGGAGGAAGCAAGTGCTTTCTTACAACAAGAATCGCTCACCCATTCACACAAACACTTTCTTCTAAGTGCTTTTATAGAATAAATTGTAATAACAGTAATATTAGATAGTAATTTTTACAGAACAGCACTTTAATGCTTTTAAAAGTAAGGTGACCTGTGTCAATACAAATGAATCACAGTTAGCTGGGATTTCAAGAGCCGTTTGCATAACCTTAAATTACTGCCTACTTTGAGGGGGCGGTGTTTCTTTTTTTGGGTGGCTTCCCTCAACTTATGCACGCAACTGTCAGGTCTTAATGAAGAAACTATGTTTACACTTTAGCTTGACAGCTTAAGGTCAGTGAATCCTGTCCTCTGTCACAATGTATCACAATGACCTCAACATGTTTTGGCCCTGATCACCCTGTGCAGTTGAGTCAACAACATTATGTATCGGGAGCACACTTCCTGTTTATATCTCCACTGCAAATTACAATGGAAAGCTTGTTGGCAACGTCCCTTGCAATTAATCATGAACAACATTGTCACAGCAGGAAAAAAAAAAAAAAAAGAGACAAAAAAGGCTTAAAAAGAAGGGGAGTCACTGTCCAGCATGTTTTTGTGCATTTCTAAGCTTTATGCAGGGGTGCACTATCTGAGAAAACCTTGTCACTTCATGACAGTTAATTACCCATTTACGCTGCTCATTCAACATTATCAAAGGAAACAGTCATAAATTATCCACACCTGTCTTTATGATCTTCTCGGCTCCATTCCAGTTAAAATTGAATTAACTTCTTGCATATCTGTGATCTACCTGTCCTGGGTCCTTCGAGGTAGACCAGAGCTAAATCTGAGACATCAAATAGCAGACAGCAAAAGGGCTTAACTTTTATCTTTTCTAAAACACAGTCAGAGCAAAAAAAAGAAGAAGTCTGGAACAGAAAAAGAAACAAAGAATCTTGTCAGACGGATATAGCCAGGGTGGATAGCAAGGCAGGATCAAACGTCCAGTTTCTGCCGGTAATCCTCCTCAAGAGGAGAAGCAGAGGAGGTGGGAGATGAGGCAGGAGAGGTGGAATGGAGGAGAGGGGAAGCTGGTTGCTGTGCCACAGAAAGCAAATGTTACTGGCTTTTTCATCCGGCAGGCGAAGCGACGCCAGCCCCTCCACAGCTCTCCAGACAGTCTGGCACACGGGCCACAGGAGGAAACCTTTGGAAAGATCACAGCCCAAAGCCTCAAGCATGGAAAGAGTATGTGTATATTATGTGTGTGTGTGTGTGTGTGGGTGTGTGAGAGAGAAAGAGAGAGAGTGCATGGCCATATGTAGCTGCTTATGCCTTTCAGATGTAACACTGTGGCTGTTCCTTAATTGGAGGTTTTAGTCCACATACACTGTCTGCAATCCACAACACAGCGGCAGCATAAACAGAACCCCAAAATACAAGGTTATATTTTTTTTTTCACACCACAGAAGGTAAGAACATGTGTGGTCTACAGATATTCAGCATATTTGTGAAGCACTGTATGGGCTCAGCGCGCTCCATATGAAATGTTATAAAATATATAAAAATTGCTTTAAATACGTAGCAGAAAAGGGACATTAAGACAGGGTATTTAGTGAACATATGCTTCCATCTACACTGCATCAGCTGAAATATTATGTTAAAGAAGGCGGGGGGGGGGGGGTGCAGCCAAGCCCCCCCCCCCCCCCCCCCCCCCCCCCCAGCACAGCCAATGACTGGTTCTTAGATTTAGATGCTCTTTTTCTTCTCATTAACCACTTTTAAAGTAACCAAAACGTAACCTATCACAAATCAATATTGAATAAACTTTTCTTTCTTTCTTTTTTGGACAAAATTGTTGCAATATCTCCATAGCAACAGTCAGAGGTTACATCACAGAGTCAGAGAGGGCAAACAGAGAGGCCCATTTAATTGTCTGGCTACCTAACTACAGAGGTCTGCAGCTACTGACATGAAATACACCCAAAAATTATGCACCTACTCCTAATAGCCTATATATAGATATTCAGATGAAGCGCTAACATGCCATTATATCGTCCACAATTTACGGCAAACTACCACAAAATTATTTTTGGGTCAGTTTCAAATAATATTCTCATCAAATCCGTTTGTGCTGACCCTCAAAAATCACAGAAAACTGACATCCCAGAGGAACGGACTGAAGGTTGAGGGGAAAGAGACAGTTTAGTGTAATTTAATTGGCTGATCCATGAGAGAAATATGGCCAAAAAATATGAAAGATCAGTGAAAGAGCAACACAGCCAATCACAAGCTGAGCATCCCACGGGGCAAAGGTGAGAGAATCTAAGAGGCAGAAGCAGCTTGATGAACCGGCTCTCTCCACTCCATCTCCCACATAGTTGGACACTGCCTGCAGCACATCTTTAAAAATAAGAGGGAGAAAGAGCTGTCACTCTGGATTTAGCCTACTTTTTCAACATGTGCATTAATTTCAAAGCAGATGGCAAAAAAAAAAAAAGGAGAGTGAGTTGAAGGGAGGGGCATCTCCTAAGCTGCTGAATGACAGAGCGGTGTGCTGCACATGAAAGAGGGAACGGAGAGTGTGGCTACCTAAGAAAACAGGGATAGAAATTATTCAAAGGCAGATTAGAGCCTTATCATGTAAAGATGATATTCTGTGGCGTTTACTGCTATTAGATGTCAGCATACGCAGCTCAGGTCAGCATCATCAAACGGAGCAAGCTGTGTTCAGTAAGGAACTCGCTGGGAAGTATTAGCCCACCAAACCTTTTATTGATCTGTGTATCCATACTTCACTTGTAGGCACTTATCATCCAAGTCTGCCAGGGGGATTTACAAGCTAAAAGGATCCAGGTATAAATCAAATATATTTTCAAAAATGGAATAAAAAGAAGAGATGGAGAAATATATCTTCGTATAGATGCATCTCTATACGGAAACATCCCCTGCAGACCGAGAGAAATTGCCAGCAGTAAACAACTCCGCTATAAAGATCTCACAACCCCACACAGCGCTGATAAAAGTGTTCCTATAAGCTGGGAGCAAGGTGAAGCAATCAACTCAACTGCAATCAGTCTATCTGTAATTAATTAACATGCAAGCCCAATGAGAGTTAAGCTGATGCACAGTCAGTTTGGTAAATCATATCACAAACAAGCTGTCCTCAAGGACAATCATTAATCATGAGATCAGCCATCATGACGAGTGCCCTTGAGATATCTTTCTAACGTGTGTTTGTTGGGCTGAATTACAGGCTTACTGTCTCCTCTAAAGGCTTCCGTAATGAGGTATCAACACCAACGCACATATGGGAATTTCCTTATGTATTCATTTTTGAAAACTGCTAAAGCACGTCAGTTACTGTCAGACACTGCTAAGAGGGGATGCTTCTGAGGCGGACGGCAAGGGGCAACGACCTAGGAGGAAGCGCCAACGTGCACCTGACGGATGGAGCTGAAAGGCGGAGAAATCGGTTTGTTTGTCTCGATCTGAAGAACTGCGGTACAGCAGCCAAGATGCTACGAAAACCTGGAAAACACCACCTAGAGGCTCAGCCGAGCTGCGAGTAATCTTGAAACAATCAAATAAGCCTATAAAAGCGGCGTCGCTGTTTCCAAAGGCAGAAAACAGCTGTCCTCTTTGAGGGAAGAAAGCTCGACAAATGAGGCAGAAGCTGCACAGGCAGCAAATGAAACCAATTCAAACTGTGGCATCAAAAAAAAAAAAAACAAACAAAAAAAAACTACACAATAAAACCAACTCACAACAAAATATACTTTCCTACCCAGTTGTTTGCAAGCAGCATACCTAAAAGGAGTAAATTACACAGGCTCAAACTGGTAAGTAGACTTTAAATCTTAATAGTCAATAGTGTTTTAATCAGCTTACAAAGATAAAAAAAAGCTCCCTCCTCTGACAATCTATATCTCTCTCACAGCCGATAGGTTCTCATCAAGAAAACAGATCTCCGAATACTCTCGCCCTCATAAGACAATCTAAACACACAATCTTCTATGACTGACCAGAGGTTTGATTGGTGAGCGTGTGCTTTCCAATCCTCTGTGCACAAAAATGTAACTAAAAGAAAACAGTTAAACTGAACTGTGCATTTTGAATGCTCACACCCCTTTTTTTTTTTTTTTTTTTTTTGATCAAAACAAGAAACCAGGGAGAAATAACGTGATAAGCTGACCTGCAACCTCTCGAGCAAGAGTTGCCTGAAGATTTCTATATGAAGATCAATAAAACGTCGCTACGAATAGCCTCCTCTCCACTTGGCTGAAAATCTCCCGCTCTTATACAAAGCAAACAACCGCTGCACATCAATAGCACATAGTAGTTTAAAAAATAAATAAAACCTGATGCAAAGCAATATTGGTATTCAAGCTGTGATAGATGGATGCTGGCATTCTGCAAATAAACCATGATGAAACAATAATTTCCATCAACGCATTGTACACAAACTGGAGCTGCAGCGGGGAGATGTGGGGAGAGGTAATTATTTGGATACTGTTGTGAGAGAGTGGGAGTGTTAACAGTCTAATACTATTTGAACATAGATACGGTCCACTCTATTACATGCAGGGGAGCAGGCAGAGTAATGGAATATTTGATCAGCGCAGAAAGCACAAACAGCTCAAACACTGCGGCTATAATATCTAGATGTCGGACGAGTCAACCATCTTTTTTCCCCTAGATTTAATCATCCTGATTTTAGGGAAAAGGAGATAAAAAACAAAATTAATAGAGTGCACAGCATGCACGGATTTTTTTTTTCTTTTTCCCTGGCCATTTTTGCTTCATTTGCACAGTGCAATCTATGAATATGGGAACAATCTTTTAAGACCTGAAGGAAGTCCTTAGATACAGTGGACTGCAAAGTTCTCACCAAGATGTTTCTGCTCCTTTCCTGTTGATGTGTCACATATCTGACAGGCTGACAACTGATTAAAAACAATCTCAACTGTACACTTGTTTTCTGAGGTGCTGAAACTCGGCTCACACCATCCACTCATGTCCACTCATGCCAGCGATGACTGGATGGTATGGCTGAAATCTACAACACTCTGCAAAGTCTTGAATCACCCCTCGATTGCTGTATTTTGCTAAGAAAATGGTAAATAAGTGCAGCACTGTATTGAAACGTGCAAATAAAAATGGAAAAACAGCATATAAGGAACAATTCTAGCAACTTGACAGTCATTATTTGGTATGACCACACAGCCTGAAAGTCTTTGGAAAGCTTTCCTGTGATTTCTTTAAGAAGTCTTCAGGAATAGTTCTCCAGGCTTCTTAAAGGACACTGGAAAGATCTTCTCTGTCAAGATGATCCCACACTGCTTCAATAATGTTCAGGTCTGAGCACTGGTGAGGCCAATCCATGGCTGATAGCGTTCCACTGTGTGTTTTTCTATCCAGGTATGCTCTCACTGCACTGTCATGCTAAAAAAAAATGCAGCTGTTGCCAATCAGATGCTTTCAGATGATATTACATGGTGGATCAAAACCTGACGGTACTTCTACATTCATAATTTCCTTAATTCTGACAAGATCCACAACAACACTGGCTGAAATGCAGCCCCAAACCACGACAGAGCCTCCACCGTAAATTTTCTCCAAAGTGCTTTCTATATAATATTCAGACTCTGATGAAAGCACTGGAGAGCAACTTGGGGTTCAATATCTCGTCCAAGGATACTTTGCCATGCAGACTGGAGCAGGCAAGGATTGAACCACCAACCTTCCAATTAGTAGATGACCTGCTCTATCTCCTGAGCTACAGCCACCCCAAACCCCATGCTATGTAGTTTTTTTAGGCATGACACTTTTTGTTTTGTCCTCCATTTGTCTACTTTCCTCCGTTTTTAAGGACACACTGCAAACCATGGCGAGATATGTTTTTTCAGCTAATAGCTCTTTGGGAATCACCTTGTTGGGGCATAAGTACAGTCAAACTGTTATCTTTGGCAGCACCAGGTTACATTACAGGTTACATAACCATGTAAGCTCGCATAGTAAGTTATTCAGAAACCGGATACAAATGGCTACACAAACCTGTATCTCTGGGCTTGTTGACATATTAGCATGGGGACTTTGTGAGGTATAAGGTGATGGACGAAATACTAAATATTTAAAGTGACCAAAATGTTTGCAAGTTGTGCTCGATGTTCAGCATTAGCATCTGTCAGCACAAATATCCCCTTGTTATGCTGATTTTCAAAAATGTGCCAAGTGTTACCAAATATTATGCATATTGTGCACTTCAGAGAATGTGAATAACCCAATTTAAATCTTGGCTTCATGCATTACAGTGTCTTGGTATGATTTAAAAAAAAAAAAAATCAAATTCAAATTTTTTTCTGTGGAGCCGATTATTTTTTTGGGCTCCTGCCCAAATTTTTGAAAGTGTCTGGAATCACTGCTCTGAATGTGTGTGTCTCAAAGTGTGTGTGTTTTGTCTGCCTTTGTTGCAAGTGTGTATGTGCACACAGATTGCTCTGCACAAGTACAGTATGTGTGTCCAATCTGATGTGACTGAGATAACAAGAGAGACAAACGGCTCATTTAGCCATATCGAAGATGTTATCTCGCTGACTAAGAGAAAATATATACAGGCAAATAAACCCCAGATACTATCTCAATATAGCCACACACTCCACTCGGACAAACTTTTATCCTTCTATACACAAAGAGCAGACACAGGCCTCGAGGCGACTCCACTCTTTAATGACTCAATAGAACGGTCGATATAGCAGGAACATGTATACTCAGGTGAGCTGAGCTGGCAAACTGAACATAGAGTTTAGTTTATAGCTCTCATTGTGATAGTTAATGTAGCAAAACCTGAGGTAGAATACTGCAAAAGATCACCTCTGCTGTTCAGAGATCAAGTGCGCACTATGACACTTGTATCAGCGTATAATCGCAGCTGTTATTTAAATGGCAGAAAAGGAAATAGTTTCTGTAAATACTGAATGGTTATGCGTAATCTTTCATCATACAACACACAAACAGAAGTGAGGCTCCAACCCAAAATAGTGCCAAATATGTAGCCTGGAATTCTCTGTGCCATCCAAAATGCCAGAGCAGTGCCAGACATCCACACTTCTGACAAAAGGAATGAGAATAAAATGTAACCGCAAAATACAAAACAGTCTCCTAAAGAGACGCAGGTGAATACTGGATCTAGAGGAAGATCCTTTTCTCTTGCATCCCTTTGATTCCTTGAAAATACAGAAACACAGACCAGCCAAGGGCCAGATGTAGCCTATGTGCCGGCATAAAAAGGCTGCATGCACCGTGCTGCAAAGAGAAAGCTATTTTTAAAAGAACCATGAGAATATGGATACCTCTGAGCGTGCTTTGCACTAGACTTTTTCCCACTCTGCCCAATATCAACAATGAGAAAATTGTTTTCCTTATACTCAGGTTGCATTCAACTCATTGTCTTATCACTCTTTCCAGTAGCTCCTAATATTAGCAAGCTAACAGCATGTCACATGAAATTTTTACATTGTCCCATCATTCCTGTGAAGCGAACCCTGATTTTCACGTGTCCGCCCCACATTATGGATGGATGATGGATCTGGGGTGACATCCATCAAAGTGGTTCAGCAAAACCTCATGGTGAGGACATATATTAAACTAACTGCTGCAGAATGCATAGATACAAATATAAGCCATGTATATTTCTGATTTTGTACATGGCCCTTAGCTTTGGAGCGAACATGCAATGTAACTACATGGAAAGTGTTAGCTTTGTGGTAGTTCATTTTTGATCGCAAATTAGATTCGATTGTATCTTTCAATCGTTTCTACGACACTGCTGTACATTTCTTTAATAAATGAGGTGCCTCTGCAGAAAATTCATGATGACCCAGCGCCCTGATTTGTCTCTACTTAATTTTTTTTAAAAGATTGGAGCAAAATGTTTGACTATTCCGTCACTGGACGGGTATTTGTTTTCAAAAATTGAGATTCAGATTTATTTATTTGTTTTAAAACATGTACCCTTTCAGCTTGGACATGCAACATCAGACACGTCCTTCCTGAGATCTGTCCACTGCTCATCCTTGCCTTTACTACCAAAGCTCCAAAGTCTGATATTCTGGGGACAGCGATACATTTTAACACTAGAACCACAAACATTCCAAAAAAGCCAATCTCTCGCCCATCCATCGTCTACTCTGTTCCACCTCAGCCGGCAATCCCTCACCTCGTTAGCTCTGCTCCTCAGGCCTGAAACTGTCTGATCCAGCTACTCTGCCACGAATTTCACTCTTTACTTGCTCGGATTAGTTTACCAGTTTACCGCAGCCTGAACTCTCGGCCCGGTTCCCGCGCGCCCAGTCATGCACCCTGTCCTGCTCTTCTCGCGCTCAATATCCCAATTATATCTCAATATCCCCAACCCGTTCACCCCTGCAAAAATTATTCAGCTTTAGTCTAACTCCACTGGCCTAAATATTTACATTTAAATCACATCTAGCTAGCTCTGGCTCATGATATAGCAGCATTCGTAGCAATCATCTGTATAAACAATCAGAGAACAGAGTGCCTTAAACTTGTTTTCTTTTTAATAGGCACCTGAGGGTGGGGGGGGGTGAGCAGCTAGGGGTGGGGATACCTGTGGGAGCAAGACTTCAGGTCCTATGTAAGTCTACTGGAAATACCTCTAAACTTTTTCATGCTTAATTTATGAGCTCATTTTGGATCATACTGAATATAATATTGAGTCCATTTTGTAAATTTTGGTCATTCTAAGATTCAGAAAGGAGGATTATCAGGGGTACGCTCTCCGGGTGCTACACTTATGATTGACAAGTCCTTAGCCTGTAACCTTACCCCTTATAATCCTCCAATTAGCACACGGTTTCACAGTAAGATCTGCCCCTTGCTTGTTATATCTGGTTTGAAAACACCAAGATGATGACAGCGACAGGTCAAAATTACCCCACACTATAAATGGCCTTTCTTTTTATCCCACATACCCCAAAAATCCACTATATGATGGTTAAGCTTATTTTAGGGGAAGTCATGAAATAAGAGCGGTCTTCTTTTAACAGAGTTACATGATTTTAAACAGCAGTAGAGGAATCGAAATCAGCGGAATTATAATCAACAAGTGATTGTAATTCAGTTACAATGTTGCCAAGTTCATATGAGGACTTCTATGAAAGGCAGAAAGGCATCTCCATATTGGCTTAGCCTAACAGCAGGAAGATGGCTATTTGCTGATAAAGGCTTGCAGTAATAAGAATCTCCATTACAACAGGCTTTTCTCTCCAGGAGGCTAACGACAACTATACTATATTACTGTCCATCCATCCATCACACAGCAGGAAATCACACAGTTAACCTTATGAGCTGTAAGAAAGTGTAATCTTTTCTTGAGACACACACAAACAAAATCCCACAGTAATTTAAGTGGTGTGGATCAAGACAAGCAAATTTGATGGTTATACATATACAGCGATCCTAGGATTGCTGATGTGTGCCATAAAAAATATACATCCAGGGTAATATCTTTTGATGACTAAGGCTTCGTGTTTTCTACGGATTTATATATTCAGTCATACTAATCTCTCTTTTTCACTGCAATAAACCTCCAAAAAATCAAATGAGAAAAGAGCATCCATAAACATAACATCTTATACTTGAAGCCAGGATTCCTGTAAATTTCTATCTTGATGCTAATTACACAGGAAGTCTCAGGTTTCTCTGCAGCAGCCAGCCATCATTCCACTCAATACTGCACGTCCAAAGGGCATCGCTCACGTAAGTCACAACGCTCACGAGCAAATTAACTACCTGATGAACGCACGCTCGCTGGACAAGCTAGTCCACCTGTCATCTAAAGTAGCCGCAATTTCTCTTTCGTCGCTCATTTCCTCCTTATGCCCTCAAATCTCCAGCAAACCGGAGCTTTCAGCTTGATATTGTTCCATTTTTTTGGTGGCACCGACAAGGTTCATTACACTTTGAGTAACAGATAGTTAAATGCATGTTACTGTAGTTAATTAAGTACATTTGTAAGGTTTTAATTGTTAGGCAGTTGGCAGAGGGGAAGGAAAATCTGGGGAAATATGAAGAAACATAAAAGATGTGATTGTTCATATTCCTCGGCATCACCCACTTGGGCAGTTGTTTCATATTGCACAATCTGAGATGCAACTCCAGGGCGCAATGCCTATTGAGTGAGAGCATATTACAAACCAGCATGGTGGCACACTGTTTACTGAGGAAATTACACATTATGCCGCTGTGTCCCATAAGAAAATTATTCAATTACACTTTCATTGCATTTGTTGATTCGAGTTTGCCTGAAAATGAATCTCAATGGCAGTTGGGAATAAAGCATTAACAGAAGAAAAGAGAGGGGGGAAAAACGAAAGAAGAAAGGAGGAGAGGAATATGCACAGATGGAGGTCAAGCATCTTTATTTCGATGTTGACTTATAAAATGTGACTGGCGAGGAGAGATTTACAGAGTGGTGAAAGATGTGGAGAAATAAGTGATGCGTGCACTTGCAGAGGGGCCTCGCGGATGATAAGGAAAGATGGATGGATGAGATGGAAGAGGAGAGAAAGCGCGAAAGAGGCAGTGAAGTAAATAAATGGAGGGGGGGGGGCCTTATTGATGATGTTTGCGCTGTGTGACAAGCCGTGGAGCTCCTGTTCTCAGCACTTCATTGAAACATATTGCACTTGACTATGAACCAGATTTGCATCGCTATGAGAATATTAACCGTGTCTCAGGTTTTCAGGAAACACTCGCTGAATTTTTAGCTCCATGCCTTAAAGCGAGCAAGAAGAGCTACTATGCACTTAGAAAACTTTGCAAACTTTTAACATTTTAATGTTTAATTAAACCTCATCTGAGAAGACAAAATCTAGGTCAAAATAAAGCTGCTGGTTTGGCCACTAAAATTACCTCTAAAACTGTTTTATCAAATATGATTTTAATTTTATATACATCAGCTGCAAAATAACTGGGAAAACAAACACCTTACCTAATACAATAATGTCCTTTTCTCAACCTAACAAAGAGTTTACTTGCTCTTGCCACCTCTGGAAATCAGTAGAACCTCATAAGCTCCGTGGTATTTGCACTATTTCGTTCAGTACTAGTCATTAAGCTTAAGTTGGCACAAGCTGATCTTTGTCATGCTACACCCATGTGTCTGCCGTGGCACACATGCATTCGGTCTCTGGCTGTCATGCTGCCTAAACTAATCACATAGCACATAAGGGGAAGCTGTTCTGCCATCGTACTAGAAGTGATTCTTCTGGAGCCTATCCCAGCTGCCACAGGGCGAGAGGCGGGGCACACCCTGGACAGATCGCCAGTCGGTCACAGGGCTAACAGAGAGAGATGGATTACCATTCACATCTATGGGCAATTTAGAATCACCAGTTAACCTAACCCCACTAAATGCATGTCTTTGGACTGTGGGAGGAAGCCAGAGTACCTGGAGAGAGCGTGCAAACTCCACAAAGAAAAGCCCCGGCCAGATGGTGGATTTGAACCCAGGACCTTCTTGCTGTGAGACAACAGTGCTAAACCACTGTGCCAACATGCTGCCCAAGAAATAAATAAATAAATAAAATCATCATCATTTCACCCGCCTTTACTGCAACTGCAACGACAGGAATTATAGCAGTATCGTTGAAAATCATTATGACAGACAGAAAAAGCTGGAGAACTTTTGTTCTGAGGGTTTGTGTGTGTGTGTGTGTGTGTGTGTGTGTGTGTGTGTGTGTGTGTGTGTGTGTGTGTGTGTGTGTGTGTGT